>JBBPTH010000033.1:0-257539 GCA_038094055.1 Chalciporus sphaerocephalus | reverse complement strand
GAGGATTGCCTTTATCTTAAGTGCGAACTTTATGTTGGTGTGTGCTCGGCCTTGTGGGCTCATTCCATTCAGCGTGTACGTCCCCGGAGAGACACCTGCAGAGCCAACGACTGCGGGAGGTCTGCCCGTTGTTTTCTGGATACACGGTGGTGGATACGACTCTGGCTACGCGGCTCTGTACAACGGAACGGATCTTATTCAAGAATCCCAATATGGTGTGATCATAGTTGTCACGCAATATCGACTCGGTCTTTTAGGTATGAACATAGTAGGGTACTAACTTACTAGCGAAGCATCTCACATTGACTGCCAGGCTTCCTTGCGGGAAGTGAAATGAAGGCAGGTGGTGCTCTAAACGCCGGACTTTGTGCGTCTTCATTGTTTCTATTGGATTGCTGGCTGAGTACTAAACTCTACGGCAGTGGACCAGCAATATGCCATGCAATGGGTCCAGAAAAATGTGGGGACCCTATACTATTGGTAGCACTTTGACCCAGATTTTTAATACAGATTGCAACATTTGGTGGAGATCCTTCCAGAGTTACTATATGGGGTCAATCCGCAGGTTTGTAGCACGCAGGTCTGAGGATTGGTCTCCTGAGTGGATACCTCCTAGGTGCTGGTGCCGTCCTTCAGCATATAGTGGCAAATGGGGGTAACACCCAGCCCCCTCTTTTCACGAACGCGATTACGAGTTCGACATTCTTGCCTTCTCAGTATGAGTATAATGCGCGTGTTCCGCAAGTATGTGCTCTCGTTTTACGACGTACATCCATTCTAAACCTTGTGTGGCAGTACTACTATGGCCAGGTTGTTTCTGAAGCAGGGTGACTTTGTCATCTCATTTCAACGATTTCTCTCCGCTAACTCTGTACTTTAGCTGTTCTTCCAGTGTTGACACGCTTGCTTGCTTGCGGACCGTTAACGTCAGTCAGTTGGCAACCATTGACAGTTATCTCGCAGGAACTGGGTTCTACGGATCATACATTTGGGCACCAGTTGTTGATGGAACTTTCATAACTGATCGTCCTTCAGTTCTCCTGCAACAGGGCAAAGTCAATGGAAACATGTACCTTGCCTTTGGAAACACAGACGAGGGCGCAGACTTCACGAACGCAAATGAGACATTGACGATCACTGACTACGTTTCTCAGCTATTCCCTGATATGACAGAGCTCCAAGTGCAAGAAGCGGCGTACATGTATCAAAATATGGGTACGACTCTTGAACAGGCGATCTCTGTCATGGGGGACTCAATCTTCGTCTGTCCAAGCTACTATTTGTTGCAAGCCTTCGAAGGTCGTTCATACAAGGTCAGTGTCCTGTAAGAGGTACTTCTGATCTGTGGGGGATGACACCTTTGTTCTCCAGGGCATCTTTGCTATTCCTCCTGGCCTTCACGGAAATGATGTTGCGTATTACTTTGACGACGTCCCACCTCCATACAACAACACACAATTCCTCACTGCATTCACGCAAACATTCATGTCATTCGCTATGTACAACAACGTCAACATAAAGTATGACCCCACCAACATCACGCCTTACTGGGATGAATACTTCATCGGCGAAACGGAGATGCTGTTCAACCGTACCGAAGCGTACGTGCCGGTGGTACAACCTGTGAAGACTGATCCTAGTCTTCTGGCTCGGTGCTCGTGAGTACTAAATGCGACTCTTGTGCTACTCTGCCGCTTACGACTAGAGTACAGGTTCTGGCAGAGCGTGGCATCGCTGACTGCTCAGTAAATCATCCGTGACTGCGACACAATCACTGAAGTGTGGAGTCCAATTCGATAGTTAGATTTTAAATTCGTTTGACGCGTTTCTATCTGTTGGTCAAAAAATTGTTTTCCTCAGCTGGGTCTTTTGGTTTGGTGCCGAGTGGCGTGTCCTCGTCGGTTTCGATATGGGTGATGCGCAACTAGCATTGTTACGAGATTGATCCCGAGTCTGAATCGATGGTTATACTGTATGTCACGTGTGATACCTCAACGTGACGCGCCCGTGGCGGTATGGGAACGCGTCCCTCAGGATCATCTACTTCATCGACTGCAGTTCTTAAACTTTTCACCTTTTTTTGCTTGTACTGATGTGTTGACAGCCCCAACCATCGGATCAAGCAGACAACACAAACAGAGTCTTTAGTAACGTCACACCTTCGTAGTGGACTTGAAGAGCCCCCCTCAAACCCGATTAGTGTCAAACCATGGCAAAACAGCCACTTACCCTCTCAGTCCTCAACGTTTATTTCGACGAAGTCGTTCCGCTGGAGAGTTACTTGCAGCAAACCCTTGTACTACCGACTTGTGACCCTGATCCTTGTGTCGTCGAAATTCCCGCTCTTGTTCTGGGCGGTGAACCACCAGCGTACCTGGATGTATTGACGTCCTCCTACGTCGGTCTCAAATCAGGTGGCTCACACCGGCCACGATTCGACGTTGCACCGCCATTGATGTACATGCGAGACGTAGGTCCATACAGTACTCGGATCATACTACCGAATATCAAAATCCCCTTCTTATGTTATCCAGAAGGCGCATGAATTACTGTTCAATTCCAAGACAAGACCGAACAACGTCATTGCTCTGGGTTATCAGCGTGTCCCAGAACATGAGAAACTCCACGCATCTTCCTCCGGAATTTCCAATCGCTTTGTAAATACAATTATCACGGCCCTCTACGCGCCGGAGTGGGAGCTTCTTTTGCAAAGAATCGGTGTGGACGCAATGCTTCACTTACTCCTAAAGACATCAGTTTTCATTCCGCTGCCAAATCAATGCTTGTGTCAGGTCTCAGGTGAACCCCTCATATTTGCGGCACTGCTTCCGCTTGGTGGATATCTTCTTCAAGGGGCAAGTAGTGGTAATGGGAGTCAAAAGCGAAAACGAGAAACTCCCAAGCAGTTACAACCCCGAAAACGACTCAAACGTATGAGGACTGTGTGTAATAACCGAGGTCAAAGTGTCAGACTCACATTAAGACCAACCGTGAATCAACCGGTACAAAGGCAAGTTCACCGTACTGCCTTCGCCGCGCGATGGTCTTACTTATAACATGCAAGGCGCACTGCAGCTGATATATGCTTCGTGAGAGCACGATTGTTTTATGCCAGACCTTCTCGAGATCCCGATGTATTCAGGATTGTCGTTGGTCTTCCTTATAATCACGCTTTGAACCGTCTATGCCCGTCTTACTTCAAGAAGTCACGCGTTGATTCCGCTTTATACAAAGATCCCGATCCTTTACGACTTATGAAGGACGCTCGTCACCTCAGCAAGTACATCTTTCCTGGACAATATGGTCTCCCAAACGTCTTTGCTGTCGTTACGAACCGAAATTCCCAACAGCCAGACTATTCTGATAGAGAGAGGGATATTCAGCTGTTAGGTAATTGTAAAACTCCCAAGCGTCTCAAGGATGTCCTCTCTCTGATCGAGAAGATGATCTGGAGGCATAATAAATGTGGTTATCAACCCTTGCGTGACAAAGTCTGTCCCTCAAAGGTGCGACGTCTCCTCTTGCAACTAGCGCCCTCTCCTGATCTTTGGTTCGCATTAGGTGATGAGTACCAACAATCGGACGATAGACAGTAGCGTTATCTTGGTGAGCCCGACTGAGCATGGTGGGAATTGAAAATGTTAACCAGACACAGGAAATGGTCTCTGAGCATTCTATTCAGTTGAAGTCTCAGCCCTTGGGGTACTCTAATGACAGATCCATTGATTCAAATGGAAATTCAATTCTTGCGCAGGGGCTTTCCCAAGCTCGGAAGAGCTGTGCAAACAAACCTCGGTTTATTGAGTTTACATGCAGCCACGCAGAGGTGTGTGTCATGTTCCCTGTATAGATGAAGCTTATCGTCCAGAGGTGTTCCGTTATGTCATGCTTGTCACTAAGCTCGTTATCCCAAAGCAATTCTGGGGATCCCAGAAAAACTTCAGATTAGTGCGGAACTATGTGAAGGAATTTATCGCAGCTCGACGATTCGAAACTCTTTCGTTGCATCATGTACTGCAAGGAATAAGTACTACGGAATGTGACTGGCTTATGCCTCCAGGGACCGGATCTCATCAAATCAGGGTTCCTGTGACAGACTCTTTGAAGCGACGCGAGTTGCTGGAGGAATTCATGTTTTGGTATTTCGATTCCTTTGTCATTCCTCTGATCAAGACGACGTTCTATGTAACGGATTCCTCTGCATTCCGAAATCGAGTCCTGTATTTCAGACAGGACGATTGGGAGACACTATGCGCCCCTCTGATAGACCGACTCAGTGAGAAGACCTTTCGTGAGATCGAGAAGAGAGAAGCAGAGGAAATCCTTCGACAACGCAGACTTGGCTTTTCCTTCGTTCGTCTACTCCCGAAGGAGACTGGTGTTCGCCCGATCGTCAACTTGAGACGGCGGATGTATCATAACAAGGTGCGGCCTACAGATATCATGAGTGGCATGACACTGACAAAACGACATACCATGATAGTATCACAGTCCCGAACTATCTATTAATCAAATATTACAGGCAACCTTCCAAATTTTGACCTACGAAAAGCAACGTCGGCCTGACCTGCTTGGTTCTTCCGTATTTGGCCCTAACGAGATATATGTAAGATTGAAAGAATACAAGGGGAGACTGCTGAGAAATGATTCTGGTGCACTGTGGGTATCAGAAAATGCTGTCCGCAAAGTTTATGCTGATAACATTAGACCGAAGTTGTACTTCGTTAAAGTTGACGTTCAAGCTTGCTTCGACACTATCGAACAGTCGACCCTCCTCAAAATCTTGCAGGAGCTCATATCTGAGGACGCATATCTCATCCAAAGATATGGTCAAATAACCCCGGTTGCTGGTAAAATCAGAAGGACATACATTAAAAAGGCATATCCAGAAGGTGATATCAGCACGCACAACTCGTATGCCTGCCTCATTATTGATGCACTAACAACGACATAGATGAACACCCCGATTTCGTGGCTTATGCTCGTACCTTGGCCTGTAGTTTACGAGACACTATTTTCGTTGATCAGGTATCTTTTATGTGTGCGCTCAAGATCTGTCTCACTGATATATTGCAGGTAAACTACAATTTCGAGAGCAGACAGACTGCTATGCAACTGCTCGAGGAACACATAAACGAGAATATTGTTAAGATCGGTCAAAGGTATTATCGTCAGGTTGTAGGCATCCCTCAGGGGTCTGTGCTTTCTGCCTTGCTATGTTCTTATTGTTACGGAGATATGGAAGCAAAGAAGCTCGGTGGATTCAGCTTCTCGGACGATCCAGAAAATCTTCTCCTCAGGTTGATCGACGACTATCTCTTTGTAACCACCAATGTGCATAAGGCGAGAGCTTTTTTGGATACTATGAATGCAGGCCATCCAGAGTATGGCTGCACGATATCGAAGGAGAAGACATTGACCAACTTCGACTACGATGCAGAAATCATGAATGTCACTTCACCTGGACAAAAATACTTCCCTTGGTGTGGTCTGCTGATCGACATGAGAGACCTTTCCGTTCTCGCTGATTACTCGAGATACAATGACACAGCGCTTAGAGATTCATTAACGGTCGACAGAGGTCGCAGACCAGGAGTAAACTTCTTTCACAAGATGCTGCGGCTGGCTAAAACACGCAGCCATATCATCTATAATGACACTACCTTCAATCGTGCATATATCGTACACCAGAACATCTACAGGAATTTCCTTATCACTGCTGCAAAGATGCATTTCTATCTCGAAAGCTGGGGTATCGACGTCTCGAAACACGCAAAGTTTCTGCATAACACCATTCGTCAGATGATTCGGTACACGTACGCGGTAATCATGCAAAGCTCCAAGAATAAGGTTTCCCGCACACATGGAGGGAGATGTGACGTCCAGAAGGCGCATGCCCTTTGGCTCGGTACACATGCATTCCACGCAGTGCTAAGCAGAAAGGCTGGAGTCTACCAATCTTCTCTCCTCAAATTCCTGGATTTCGAGCTATCCCTCCCACGTAACAGACGCATAGGCTGTCGATTTAAAAAAATTGTAAAGGAGAGCTCGTCCATCATGATATTGGCTGGACTTTAGACATCATGGACGCTATTGATTTTGAGCTACGATGGTACTTTTCCAATGAAAATCACTGGGCGGCCGATACCAAACGTGGACCGTTGTCCAGATGTGCCATCAGTCTGCCCATTTGCACACATTGTTGCGCGGTCTTGATCAGAAAGTAAGGATTATCTAGCAAGAGAAACAGAAAGATCATGCGGACAGCTGCACATCACCAGAGGGAGTAAGCAGTGTCAAACCACAAGCTGCTAATGTGCAACCGCTTTTCAGGGCCTCACACTCATCCGCTGAAGGCCTGCAGCAGCTTGCAGCACTGCCAAACGCATTCCCGCTGGCTGCACGCGATTCATTAAAGCCTCAAGTCGCAGCCCCTTGTGGAAAGCCCAGCTCTCAAATAGCGGTCACGGCAACCTCTCCCTTGGTTTGATCGCCACCACCACTGCAACTGCAGGTCCACTCTTCAAATCTCTAAGACTTGAAGAGGCGTCCGAGAACACTCCACTCGTTAACAAACGCTTATTACAGCCGCGTCCGACGTCTCTACGATGTTCGCAATTCGTTCATCGACTGTAACCATCGTCGCACTCTCACTTCTTATACTCTCCCTCGCTTACTTTGCAAAGTCCTCTGTTTCACCCCTCGGGCCAGCACCACATCTCGGCTCGGGCCTTGGTCTCACTGTCATCCTTTCTGGCTTCGTACATCATGTGAAAGCTGCAATAACTTATCCCTTTTGGAACACCGAGCAAATGCCATTGGCAGCGCAACAGCCCAAGGACAAGGTAGACAGCCTTGATTCGGAAATCACTATCAATGAACCCCGACCCCGTTTCACTCGTCGAATCGTGGCTGTAGGCGATATTCACGGTGACTTCGTCAACGCAGCACGTGTACTGCAAATGGCCGGTGTTGTCGATGAGGATGGGAATTGGAGTGGAGACGTGGATGTTTTTGTGCAGACTGGTGATATCATAGACAGAGGTGATGATACCATAGAACTCTTCCAGTGGATGGAAGATCTCAGAGAACAGGCGCATGGGGTAGGAGGAGAAGTGCTTAGCCTGATGGGAAACCATGAGTGGATGAACGCTATTGGTGACTGGAGGTAAGAGATCCGGAAATTCCGTCGTACAGTTTTGATGCCCAGCACTCACTGGAGGTATGTCTACCCATCTGAGATCGAGACGTTCGGATCGATTAGTGCTCGCCAAAAAGCCGTTACCACCGGATGGCTTGGTGGTACCTGGGCCGCCAATTATACAACCACCGTCCGGTTGCCACTTCACAGTCTCCTAGGACCTCCCAACACTGACTATCCACCCGAGGAGGGTAGTAAGTATGCGCGTGCAAATGCTGGACCTCTGTCACACGCAGCTTTTTCCTTTGTGCATGGTGGACTAGCTCCGACATATCCAAATCTCGTGCCATTTCCGAGTTCAATTAATACTATTTCTGCATCCCTCCTCCGCAAGTTAAGAACCCGCTCACCGCAACCTCCTCCTCACCCACCCCACGCATACCCTGGTTTGCCTGTTGGTACTACCAAGGAGGAAGCACGCCTCTATGGTAGCGATGGCCCCCTCTGGTATCGTGGATGGGCAGAGGAAGAGGAATCCAAAGTATGTCCGCAGGTCGACCAGGTGCTGCAGAAGACTGGGACACGCCGGATGGTGATGGGACACACGCCTAACTTGCAAGGCATCGTAGCACGCTGCGGGGGCAAAGTGCTCATTATTGATACCGGTATTTCACATGCTTATGGGGGAGCGCTATCCGCTCTGTTGA
Source organism: Chalciporus sphaerocephalus (assembly GCA_038094055.1). Lineage (NCBI taxonomy): Eukaryota > Fungi > Basidiomycota > Agaricomycetes > Boletales > Boletaceae > Chalciporus > Chalciporus sphaerocephalus. The sequence goes on along the minus strand of JBBPTH010000033.1, from coordinate 249,691 downwards.
TAGAGTATACTCTAGAGCCTGTGAAGGGCGGAGGATGGAAGGAGCAGGAGGTAGTGAAGGCGTTGTACGCTGAGCAGGAGGACGAACTGCTGGTGACGACCACTCGCGAACTCGGCGAGGACTTGTGGTAGTTGGATGGCTGTGCAATGAGTTCTAGGGGGTACATAAGAGACGATGACGTCGTCGATCAAGTTGAATTGATACAGTATTTATTTTGTCCCTTTTTTCTGCAGCTCCAATTGCATTGTCTTGTTTGTTTTAGTCTCCTCTGTACATGTTACCTTCTCCTGTTTCTTCGGAATCTAGCGGTCACTCCTCTTACTTTGACGCACCCAACATGATCTCTAAGAAACACAGTCACGACATGAACGAAAAAAAATCAGCCATGAACGGGGCAACTAACGCTATCAGTCCAGTTGACTCTAACCCCGAAGGTAAGGACATCGCAGATCACAAGGGATCGTAGCGCTGATCTGTTGCACCCAGGGTTTGATACGTCTCAGCCTGGCTATTCGAACAAACAACAGAATGGTGGCACCCCTACCGAAGTCGAGCCTTCCTCTCCTCCATTCGTCGAATCAGCGGACGAAGAGAAGCCCCTCACAGACGAAGGCGGTGCCGCTTTGGCCAATAAACCTTCGGTTCGTACTTCGAAAGGCACACGTGATGGTGGAGCGACTTCTGCGTTTGCGAAGGGTGCCCCTACCACTGGGCCGGATGCCGAACCAGACCTGGATCAAAGCCTTTTCACCAGAGGGGCCCATGCTGAGCGGTCGCTGAGCCAAAAGCAGAAGGCCAAGATCGACAAGGGAGAGAGTAAGTTGGTTATCACCGTCTGTCCAATATCCGTCTTCCGTCCTTACGCATGCCACAGAAAGAGATTCAAAGAAATTCGCCAGACTTTTAAAGTCTGAGGCAGTCACCGAGAAAGCGGCTTTAGACTCTGCTCTGAAAACGCTTTCGACGCTTCAAGGTCTCCACAAAGAAGCTGTCAAACGCGAAGGAAAGGCCGAAGCTGCGCATGCCAAGGCACTTGCTGCTGCACAGAAGGCAGAAAGCAGGTTTCATGAAGAGAGGGCTCATGCGGCTGAAGCACGAGCCCGGGCAGAAGCTCGTTGCACCGAGGAGCGTGCGCGATGGGAAGGAAAGGAAGGGGAAGCACAGGCGCAGCAGGAACGTCTGGATTCGGAGAGGGCGACGGTGAAAGAGACAGAAGCGCGAGTCTCTGATTGCGCGCGTGAGCTGGAAAGGTTGCGCATTGTGAAGGGAACAGACGAGGTAGGCCAGATGAACCACGAAACTTCTCTTCGCTCACCTCGTTTACAGCGCGAGAGAGAAGCCAAATACACGAGACTGTTCGGTCAGAAATAGGGTAGTAGAAGCTGAAACCATCAGTTTATATGGGATTAGCATCGATCTGATTATCAATACGTATGGTACTAATACATGTGGAATGTACGCATACCGTATGCATCAAGCTGCGTGGTTTTCCTGAGGACGCGTCAGCATTAAAACCGCTGCACAAAAAAAAGAATGGATGGAAAGGTCAGATGGCTGTTCTTAGTGATATACGTGTGATATTTCACCAGCGCCAAAGGCTCAGTTTTTGGTGATAAATCGTATCATCGTGGAGGGATGAAAAGCAACTAATAGTCAAACTTACCACGAGAGGATAGCGCGCTATCGTTTGGTAAGACCTGGATTCGTGTCCGTCAGTCCAATGAATATGAACAGTTGAAAAAAAGAGGGTATCAGATGGCTGTTCTTAGTTTTTTTGTGTGAAATTTTCACCACAGCCGTAGCTTCGGGTTCAAAGGAGACTCATCGTCTAAAGAGCAGCATATACTTGATCGCTCACCTGATCGTTTCCAGTGTGGACCACGGTAACCTGCAGGCTCTCACTGTACTATTGCTAGAGAGACGGACTTTGAAGCGGAGTATCGGAGCTATAAAAGACGTGGGTGATCAGTTGATGCGTGCGACTCTTATGTGAACCTGCAGAAACATTGCAAGTCATCCGCTGGTAAATTCGGGGCTGCACGCTCCGCCCGGTTCCCTGAGTCCGTCTGTTCTTCGCGGGAAGGTATACACGCTTGATATATATCTCGAGAATCACGAAAGATGAAGTCCCTTTGTCTCTGCCATGCGCTGCTCCGTTCTTCACTTCCTAGTCTCTGTGCTTGGGCTTGTTGCCGCCCTTCCATATCATGGCGCTGATTTCTCGTCCTTGCTTCTGCTGGAGTCAACCACCGACATTCAATACACTGCATCCTCGACGTCTCCTCCTCAGCCATACGAACAGATCCTTTACGACTATGGAGCTAACCTTGCCCGTATTCGTATCTGGACCACCGGAACTTATAATTTGACTTATGGTCTTGAGCTTGCCAAACGGGCCCAAGCTGTGGGCATGGACCTCCTGATCGACCTTCATTATGATGATACTTGTATAACCACGCTCTTATCTCTCTGGTCGAGGGCGGCCTTCTCTAACACTGATATTAATTGCATACAGGGGCTGATGCTGGTCACCAAGCTATCCCTGCTGGTTGGCCAACGGATCTTGAAGGGCTTGTATCGCAGGTGTACAAGTAAGTCACGAAATTATTGTATCTTGACATCACGACCCATAAACCATTCTGTCTAGCTACACTTATGGTCTTGTGCAGGCTTTTAATGCCCAGGGGACACCGATTCAGTTCATTCAGGTCGGATGGAAACATATTCAGTCCAGCCTGTGTTGACGCTTGACTTCCTTGACATTCAGATCGGGAACGAAATCAATGATGGTCTCCTCTGGCCCACGGGACAGATCTCAGTGAATGGTTTCACTGGCGCATCTGAACTCCTCCACGCGGGGGCACTTGCAGTTCGCCAAGCTTCTCCGTCCACGAAAAATGTGATCCACTTGGCTAATGGGTGGGACCAAGCAGACGTTGCTTACTTCTATAGTGGGATCTTCAACGTTAGCACATCTGAAGAGGGACTGGGTGGTGGTCTTACAGAAACGGATGTCGACTTGATGGGATTTTCTTACTATCCTTTTTATGGAACAAATGCGACACTCTCAAACTTGGGTAGCTCAATGGACTACGTAGTGTCTACCTACGGCAAGGATATCATGGTGGTGGAAACGGACTGGCCAGCAGTCTGTAACACAACAGCCACTCCACTCAGTGATACAGATATTCCCGTCGACGTTGAGGGTCAAATTATATGGACGGAAAATATCTTTGACGTTCTCAATAACGTGAATCTCGACTATGGCAACAAGGCACTGGGAATTGTGTACTGGGAACCTGGTTGGGTTGGAAACGCAGCTTTGGGCTCTGCTTGCGCCGATAACCTTCTGGTAACCAGCACCGGTGAAGCCAGGCAGTCGATGAGCTTGTTCTCGAACATGTAACAAGGATCTTGTGATCAGTATCACAAAGTACCCTCAGTTCTGTACATCCGTTGTTCGTAGATAACTTGGACACGCAAAGTTACGATTGTGGTATTGTACCTTGGTGTTCGGAATGTCCAATGCTGGGCGCTGGCAACTGGCATCCATTTGCTTGAAGCATCAAAACACTCATGACGACTCAGATCAATGGCTTGATTCGCATGCGAGTTCCCAACTCAACTGCACGTCGTCGTCTGATTTCTCGTCTTTCTATTTCATGTCAGAAGCCTTTGGTTCGAAACCCCCATATATCTAATCACGCGCAGCTTCCGCAGCCAGTAGTACACCAACATTTTCAACCGTTCCACTCTACAATATCAAGGCGAACAATGTCGTCAACTACCACATTCTATGGCCTCAAGGCAGACCTTCCTGGTGGTAAAATCTATGACTTTGAGCAACTCAAGGGAAAGGTAGTCCTCATCGTCAACGTCGCATCCCAATGGTACGCTGTCTTTATCTGTGAGCGTTGTCACCAACCAGGTTTACTGACATTTCGGAACGACACAGTGGATTTACTCCCCAGTACAAAGGTGCGACAAATCTGCTTCTATTCATACATGTCTGTATTCACATCTTCCCTCCTCAAAGGTCTGCAAGCGCTATATGACAAGTACAAAGACCGCAATTTCGTACTTCTCGGTTTCCCTTGCAACCAATTCAGTCAGTTTCGTTTCGTTTCGTGTTATGGTTTTGGGTTGAACAAACATTTCGTATCTTTGGCAGTTTGGTGCTCAATCACGGTGTCTCATTCCCCCTCATGAAGAAATCAGACGTCAACGGAGACAATACCAACCCTGTTTTCAAATGGCTCAAGAACGAGAAGGCGGGACTTTTGGGTATGACACGGATCAAGGTGAGTGAGCCACGGCGAATGTCCGTGTATTTCGGCGATCAGTCGGGTTGTTTGACACGAGTATGCGACAGTGGAACTTTGAGAAGTTCTTGGTTGACCAGAACGGTAATGTCGTGAACCGTTGGGCGTCGACGACGATCCCCGCAGCTATTGATGTTGCCATTGAAAAGTTGCTCAGTGGAAGCGATTGACTCGCAAAGGGGCGGGTACCTTCGGAGGCGATATCCAAGCTTTAGATGTGCAATCGTTCATTGAAGTGGAACATTAAAGATGTATTTCAGGATTCGAAGCAGGTCTGTACCATATTTCGTGTCCTTGTGCCACCGTACCCTATGAATTAATGAATGACTATGGGTGCAAGCTAAAGTAAAGAGCGACTAGTGAGTAAATATATACACTCTGGACTCGGACAGATATTCGAGCCTGGGTATACGCGAGGAACAGCAATAACCGATGCAAACATGGTCCAAGAAAAGGTGAGGAGACGTCCAACCAGACCCAGTGGGATGTCTCATACGGCTTCATTTTCAGCCTCGGTCATCTTCAGCCACAGCCCACCGTGAACATACAACGTCAGGTGTACCTTCGGGAAGACTTTTTCGGCTGCCTTGCGGCCCCCCAGTTCCTTCCAGGTTGCAGGGGGTAAGGTATCGGGGGCATGTGCCTCTGGAACAAGGGACATCGAATCAAAGTTCTGCAGTAACCGGATCAATAAGAGCGATATCTCGTTGTAGGCGAACTGGAGTCGAAATGAATGATTTAGGGTGTAGCTGTAAACGAAACAAGAAAGCTTGCCTGTTGACCAAGACAGATACGAGGACCGGCGTTGAAAGGGAGAAAGATGGACGGCTGAGGGATAAGGTACTTGTGCAAGCGATAGTCCAGAAAGCGGTCTGGGTCGAATTCTTCGGCTTTACAGCAAGGCGCATCAGAAAGGATTAGATGAATATGTGGAGCTATGGTACTTGCCATCTGGTCCCCATAGATCCTTTCGGCGGTGCATGTGGAATATGGAGTAAGAAATGCTAAAGCTAAAATCAGTGCTTCATACGTTAGTAATGATCAGAACTTACAACGACTTCGCCGGAACATAGTATGGTTTCTCTGATAAATCTGAGGCAGGAAGAGTAGTTGCGTTGACACTCTCCCTGCTCAATGTGAGCATTCACATCGACGGATATATGTCTGGTGAAAAGCTTACCGGACGTTAAAAGGCCTTGAATAGTTATCAACACATCATAAAATACCTGTATTGAGGAAGGTGCAACCACTTACACGGGGGGGAACAATCTCAATGTCTCTAGAACGCCAATTTAGAAAATGTTTGGTACTCATGAGGAAACATACCGTTAATAACTGCACGGAGGTATTTCATCTCACGAATTGCCTCATACGTAGGACGATCAGTTGGTCTGACCTTGGCCATTACCTCTTCTCGGAGACGAGCAAACACATGAGGATGCGTTGAGAGAAGATAAACGACGAAAGTGAGCACGCCAGCCGTTGTGTCCCGTCCGGCGATCATGATGTTGAGGATCTCGTCCCTGAGGACGGCGGTATCAGTCGTAAGTCGGACAAGATGATCGAGGAGTGTGTCCTCATCAGCACTGTTAGACTTCTCATTCCCAAGAGTGTTTTCCGCCTTGGCTTTCTCCACAGTATCTTTGAGGATAGGTTCTATATATGCATTCACGACTTTCATTGGTGCTGTTGTCTCATCGGAAAAGAATTCAAACACAGGCCACAACCAACTCCTGCGAACTCGTTTAGAAAGGATGCGCTGTGCTTCCACGAACGCGCGTGCGAAATCATCAGCGAGTTTAGCGTCGTCAGACTGGACTTTGGTCGGAGCCACATTATAAGGATAGTGAAGCCCAGAGGAGAGGCTGTTTACACATTTTCCAAAGAGAAACTCCGTTGCAGAGTCGAGAGTGAACCTTAATGTCGCATCCTAAGTGTGTTCAGTGTGTCAGAGCGATCTCAATGACTATAAAGGTAGAGTTTCGCATCAGCATACCTGGAAATCAACTGGGTACCCAGCACGAAAACGATCCTTCATTTGCTTGATCACATTTTCAGCATGACGATCGAAGATATTGAAGTGACTAATCCGGTCACGAGTGAAGAACGGGCGAGTCATCGAACGATGGAATTTCCACATCTCGGCTGAGTCGTCAGGAAATCAATTTAATCATACCCCGTTGAGATCAGTCAACACTTACCATCCGAGTTGAAGACCCCTGAACCCAGCACATTCAACGACATAGCTCTGAATCTCTCTCCTGCAGGGAAAGTTTGAAAGTTGGTTCAATGTTTATCACAACGGTGCGTACCTTTGACGAAGTTGTCAAAATTAGTCGCCAAAATGGCCTTTAAGAGCACGGGTTAATCCGGTAGAAAAATAATACGTTCCGTACTCACCTTTATGTGTTGTGGTTCACATGTAAACAAAAAGTCGCTGTACATGACGCGAAAATTGAAGCAAGGGCCTTGTGCATCAATTACTTCTGCCATGCCATCTCCAGGATATCCGGTCTTGAAAAACTCCAATAACCTGAGCATTATATCAAGGCTTCCGAACGTCTGCCCCTGATGCACGGGCATGAGGCGGGCACCCAATAAGGCAGCCTCATACTTGACAGAAAATATTTTGTAAAGAGTCTTGAGTGCAAGTGCGATAGGCAAGCTTGCAATGAGTCCGGTCACCAGCCACTTAGTGGGGACTAGCAGTCCATATGGTGACAGAAGGCGGAAGGCGGCGGTGCCAACGATGCAGTATATGAGGGGTCCGACAAAAGAACGCGTCAAGAAAGCCAATCCTGGGGCTGGCATCTGTTTGAAACAGTAGGGAGTGAGGTGAAACATGCGGTGGCCATAGCACCGAGTCTGCTACTAATAGTCGCCGGTACATACTTGAAGCTAGCTTGAGGTCGATGCCATTGCCACATGATTATCAATCATGACATGATCTGTTGGACGTTTCACTGCATGCGGACAGCGGGACTAATTAGTGCTGTCGCAACTCGGAAAGAAGCCGAAGCGACAAGTTGGCTCTACTAACTCTCTATTCGAAAGTGAAACGAATCCAAGTGAGATAAGGTTGGCCCGTCGTACGTACTCCACTAACTTGAATGACAACAAGCGTAGATTAGTGCGCTGTAGTGGCTATGTAGATGTTTATGAGATGTAAATACAGCTTATCACACAGCCGGCTCGTTCGAAACAGCTTTGGGGTGATGCGAGAGTAGGTCATCATCACGATCATGTCTGTGTAGGAATGGAGCTGTGTAGAGCATGGTTCATCATTGATACCCAGCAGATAAATCGGACCATCTGCTTAGTGGATAGCCCGCAAGAGTATATTTGGGAAGTCCCGCAGCTCCGACACTGAACTGACCCGGAACTGGAGGCGCATGGGATATGGGGAACGGGTGCTGCTGCTATGTTGTTCGCTGGTACGTCCCTGTAGTGTGGATTTGCAAACGTTGGTAGTGTAGGTTGGCTCGGATTCAAGTTGACCTAAGCAACAGCCTGAGAACTTACCATACATCCAACTAGTCAGAGTTCAACATCTCATACAGCTTCGTTACCAGCCTCGGTCATCTTCACCCACAGCCCACCATGAACATATAACGTCAGATGTACCTTCGGGAAGACTTTTTCCGTTGCCTTGCGGCCCTCTGCTTCCTTCCAGATAGCAGGGGGTAATGTATCAGGGGCCTGTGCCTCTGGAGCAAGGGAGATCGAGTCAAAGTTTTGCAGTAACCGGATCAATAAGAGCGATATCTCGTTGTAGGCGAACTGTTGACCAAGACAGATACGAGGACCGGCGTTGAAAGGGAGAAAGATGGACGGCTGAGGGGTCAGGTACTTGTGCAAGCGATGGTCGAGGAAGCGATCTGGGTCGAATTCTTCGGCTGGATAGTAGAACACATCAGAAAGAATTGAATGGATATGTAGCGCTATGGTACTTACCATCTGGTCCCCATAGATCCTTTCGGCGGTGCATAAGGAACACAGAGTAACATACGAATGTCTTCGCCGGAACATAGTATGGTTTCTCTGATAAATCTGAGGCAGGAAGAGTAGTTGCGTTGACACTCTCCCTGCTCAATGTGAGCATTCACATCGACGGATATATGTCTGGTGAAAAGCTTACCGGACGTTAAAAGGCCTTGAATAGATATCAACACATCGTAAAATACCTGTATTGAGGAAGGTGCAACCACTTACACGGGGGGGAACAATCTCAATGTCTCTAGAACGCCAATTTAGAAAATGTTTGGTACTCATGAGGAAACATACCGTTAATAACTGCACGGAGGTATTTCATCTCACGAATTGCCTCATACGTAGGACGATCAGTTGGTCTGACCTTGGCCATTACCTCTTCTCGGAGACGAGCAAACACATGAGGATGCGTTGAGAGAAGATAAACGACGAAAGTGAGCACGCCAGTCGTTGTGTCCCGTCCGGCGATCATGATGTTGAGGATCTCGTCCCTGAGGACGGCGGTATCTAAACAAATTGAATCAGAAAGGGCACCATAGTCGACGAGTACCTCATACCAGTCGTAAGTCGGACAAGATGATCGAGGAGTGTGTCCTCATCAACATTGTTAGACTTCTCATTCCCAAGAGTGTTTTCCGCCTTGGCTTTCTCCACAGTATCTTTGAGGATAGGTTCTATATATGCATTCACGACTTTCATTGGTGCTGTTGTCTCATCGGAAAAGAATTCAAACACAGGCCACAACCAAGGCATGCGCATTCGTCTAGAAATGACGTATTGTGCTCCCGCAAACGCGCGTGCGAAATCATCAGCGAATTTAGCGTCGTCAGACTGGACTTTGGTCGGAGCCACATTATAAGGATAGTGAAGCCCAGAGGAGAGGCTGTTTACACATTTTCCAAAGAGAAACTCCGTTGCAGAGTCGAGAGTGAACCTTAATGTCGCATCCTAAGTGTGTTCAGTGTGTCAGATCGATCTCAATAACTATAAAGGTAGAGTTTCGCATCAGCATACCTGGAAATCAACTGGGTACCCAGCACGAAAACGATCCTTCATTTGCTTGATCACATTTTCAGCATGACGATCGAAGATATTGAAGTGACTAATCCGGTCACGAGTGAAGAACGGGCGAGTCATCGAACGATGGAATTTCCACATCTCGGCTGAGTCGTCAGGAAATCAATATAACCATCCCTGCTGAGATCAGTCAACACTTACCATCCGAGTTGAAGACCCCTGAACCCAGCACATTCAACATTACAGCCCTAAATCTGTCCCCTACGGTGAGAGTTTGGAAGCTTGGTCGATGTTTATCACGACGGTACGTACCTTTGACGAAGTTGTCAAAGTCAGTAGCCAATATGGCCTGCAAGAGCATTTATTAGTCCAATCCAAGATACTTCGTCACGTACTCACCTTTATGTGTTGTGGTTCACATGTAAACAAAAAGTCGCCGTACATGACGCGAATATTGAAGCAAGGGCCTCGTACGTCGACTGCATCTGTCATGCCATCTCCTACACACATACACATATGTATAGATCTAGTATCCGGTGATTCATGACACATACCAGGATATCCGGTCTTGAAAAACTCTGCCAATCTGAGCATTACATCAACGTTTCCAAACATCTGCCCATGATGCACGGGCATGAGGCGGGCACCCAATAAAGCAGCCTCATATTCGACAGAATAGAGATTGTGAATGGCCTTGAGTGCGAGTGCGACAGGCAAGCTTGCAATGAGTCCGGTCACCAGCCACTTAGTAGGGACTAATAATCCAAACGGGAACAGAAGACGACCTGCAGCGGTGCCAACGATGCAGTAAATGAGAGGTCCGATAACGAGACGTGTCGCAAAAGCTAGTCCTGGGGCTGGCATCCCTTTGAAACTGTAGGGTGAAACACGCCGTGGTCATGTCTGAGCGCCGCTTATGTGTCCGAGCTGAATTCACTGCGGAGACAAAAAGAGAACTAGACTGAAACTTGTAACTGATTTTATATTTGGAGTAGATCCAATCAGACGTAGTCGTATAGATAACCGTACTTTAATCGGACCGAGGAAGTTTTCAGACACGAGCACCCGCTGGACGTTAGATAGATCCAATCCCCCACAATTGAACTGATCCTAAACTCCATGCCAGATTTCGACGTGTCCAACTTTCTAGACCTCTCATTTGTTTCGCATGCGAACGAACGGCGAGTCTTTGCTTTTCTTTTTTTCACCGAGTCTCGCTACTACCAACATATCCAGGTTAGCATACGCCTTGTTCGAAAACAAGGTCGTCATCGCTCAAGCACAACGAAACGTATCGATTGACACATGCGCCCGAATTCCCTGGCCCTTTAGTATGTTTTTTTTCGAGGCCCCGTGCTAACTTGATGTATCATTGCACCTCACGTGAGCCGCTATACCCTCCGGGCAACTCCGGCAGCACAAACAGAGAACCACAGAGGATGTGTATAAATTTGCCCTTGCTTCCCCAGTTACTTTGGCATCTCACTCTGCGACCGACCAGCTGCATTTGTTAGGCCCAAAACCCTGCCATCCCACTTAGCAATCCAGCGCTCACAGTACATCACGATTTCTTCCTCAACCATCTCTTCCTCATTCTTCTGTCCCAGTAGAGGTGAACACAGAAGAACAAATTTCATGCTTCGTCCTCCTCTCAATAAACAGTCGCATCAGTCCCAGTCTCGGCTTAAGTCTATAAGTAGTACCCGTTAAACACCACCCAACATGGCTAACGCAGGAATCGTCAATATTCGCCGCGATGTCGATGACAAGTTCTATCGTTATCGCATGCCCTTGCTTCTCATCAAAATTGAAGGCAAAGGTAACGGCATCAAAACCGTCATTCCAAACATGTCGGATATCGCCCGCGCGCTCTCCCGTCCTCCCTCGTATATCACCAAATTCTTCGGTTGCGAACTCGGTGCACAGACTCCATTCGATGAGATGAACGACCGCTACATCGTTAACGGTGCCCATGATGCCATTAGGCTTCGTGAGCTTCTTGATGCTTTCATCGACAAGTTCGTCCTCTGCCGTTCTTGCAAGAACCCGGAGACGGACCTCATTATCATCAAGAGTGGTCGTAACGAGGATATTATCCGCGACTGCAAGGCTTGCGGAGAGAGGACAGGCGTGGATATGAGGCACAAGCTTGTCACCTTCATCCTCAAAAATCCCCCCAAGAAGAGCAAGAAGGGCACGGGCGAGGCCGTCACTAAAGGTACCGGAAACGGTGTTCACGCTGCTGCCCCAACCATAGCTGGAGACGATGAAGCCCATGAAGCCCCTGGCGCAGAGAGCGATGACGAACTGACGAGGAAGATCAAAGCAGAAGCTGCTGACCTGACTACAGAGACTGCTATCACTACCGACGACTGGTCCGCCGACACCTCTCCTCAAGCAGTTGAAGCTCGCATGAAAGCGTTGGCCGGCCAAATGGCTGCTGCCTCCCTTATTGTTGCTGGTGACGAAGACGGTAGCGACGAGGATCCGGACAACCCATATGCTCAATTCGGCCATTGGATTGAGGAAAACGGAAGAGCGAAACTACCTTCCGTTCAAATCTATGAGAAAGCTCAAGAGCTTGGAGTTGCGAAGAAACACAAAACCCTCCTTGTTCTCGTACAGGCCTTATTTGACGAGAGTGTCCTGGCTCAAATCAAGAAATACTCCAAGCTACTCCAAGACATGGTTAGCTCGGAAAAGCACCAGAAGTCGTTGCTTGGTGGTATTGAACGTTTGGTCGGGCTGACATACCCCGACTTGATCCCTTCGGTTCCGAAAATTCTGATGGAATTGTATCAGGCTGACATCTTGGAGGAAGAGGTTATCACCCAGTGGGGTACCCATGTCAGTAAGAAATATGTGGACAAGGAGACGAGTAAGAAGGTTAGGAAGGCTAGCGAGCCCTTCCTGAAGTGGCTTGAAGAGGCAGATGACGATTCAGAGAACGATGAGTGAAGTGCGGCTCGCTGTATATACTGGTTTGTAGTGGTGTGACTATGGAGTGAACCTTGACTTGTCTTGGGCGATCTATTCCTACAATCTCATTGTTTTTGAATTTCTTTGACACGTGCAAGTAGTCAGCTTCTGTGTTTTTCTCTGTCTACTATGAGTACGAGCTACGACAAGCCACCTTTCGCGGCACCCCATAACGAAGATTCTCCTAGGAGAGTACGAGTACTATTTGGCGGCAAGTTTGTTGTCGACACGGACAAGGCCAAACTAGTGTTCGTCCCTAGCGCCTAACATGTCTACTTTGATTGACAACCATCAGCTGGGAGCACCCTTACTATCCTGTTTATTTCTTTTCCTCGTCTGACCTGCCGTCCTCCTTATTGCGCGAGTCTGACGGAGCCCAGCCTGAGCGAGGCACTGTAATCTACGATCTTGTGGTCGGTGATCGAGTAGCGAAAGAAGCCGTAATTCAGTTCACTGGCGAGGGTGATGGGAAACGCAAAGATCTTGGTGGCTTCTTCAAGGTCAACTTTACGTCCGCCGATGCATGGTTTGAAGAGGACGAGAGAATCTATGGACATCCAAAAGACCCGTATAAGGTAATGTCGAACTCTGTCAGACCACTAGCTCCTATTATAATTAATGCATGCGCGTTTTCGCTTGCACTGGTGTAGCGGATCGATGTCTTGCAATCTTCGAGACACGTTCGTGTCGAGGTGAATGGTGTCGAAGTAGCGAATACGCACAGGCCAGTGTTCCTATTTGAGACTGCGCTGAGGAGGAGGACATATATTCCGATCATGGATGTTCGCGTAGACCTTTTCAAGCCATCAGACACAACGTCACTCTGTCCGTACAAGGGGTGGGCGAACTACTTTGATGTACATCTGCCACTTGGCGAGGTCCACAAGGATATTGTGTGGTACTATCGCACGCCTCTCCCCGAGTGCATCAAAATCACGGGGCTTGTTGCATTCTACGATGAGAAAGTGACTGTTTGGGTTGACGGCGAAAAGCAGACGTGAAGGATGAACAGAAATAACATCAAAGAATAGCATTGTAGGGCAACAGTATTCGTCGACGTGTCAAATAACTGTCTTGTTCATTGTACCAGTAACCAAACGAGTAACTTTTCACAAGAGTCTAACTGCGCAGGACAAACCGTAGACCATTAGGCAGCGCTACCCAAGAATCCCATAGCAATACCGTCGTAAGCTGGCTTGCGGACCAAGTACTATATTTTTTGCATTAGCTACGCCTGCAAGTATGATATCAGAACATCATACCTCGTCCCACGGGCACGCCGCGCCGTAGCCAGGGAAGCTAGAAGGAACCCAAGAGTACTTGTCAGTGTAGTCCCAGACGGTAACACCAACACAACCAGTAACGTTCATACAAACTTGCACAATGCTCATGTAGTCTGCCTTTTGCTGTTCGAGGTCAGCATCGGTTGCAGGGAGTTCAATTCGGTCATCGAGTTCCGTAACGGCGACTTCGAGACCGAGAGCAGTGATTCTCTCCATATTGGTTTGGAGCTCGCTGGCCGAGACTTCACCGAGAATGAAGTGGCTCTCGAAACCGATACCGTCGATGGGAGCGCCGGCTGCCAAGAGGTCCTCCACGAGCTGAACCATGGCATCGATTTTGGGACCCGTGTATTCGAGGTTATACTCGTTGATGTAAAGTTTGGCATAGGGGTCCGCGGCGCGAGCAGTTTCCAGTGCGATGTTGATGTAAGACGTGTTCAACGTGTCATAGAATACATCAGAGCGCATTGTTCCGTTGTCGTTGAGGGGTTCTAGAAAGCGCGAAACATTGTTGAGAAATATATCAGAGATTCTCGGCGTCGAACCTGACCATTGACGACATCCCAGGCGTCTTCGAAAGCTGTTACAGATATCCATTATCGGAAGAGAAGAGAACTTACAGCTGGTAAGAGTTTTATCAGCCTTCAGATTATAACACAAGCTCCGAATTAACTCACATTTTCCCTCGGTAGTGGGAGACCTCAGTTTGTACGTGTGTAATAAGTGCCGAAGTCAAGGTCTCTGCCGTCCAGTTCCCGTACATAACCCAGTCAGGAAGTTGGCTGTACCAGACGAGGTTGTGACCTCTCATGATTTTCCCCGTCGCCTCTGCAAGGGCAACGATCTGGTCACCACCTGTGAAGTTGAAGACGTTTTGTTCAGGTTCGATGGCGTCCTGAAATTCAAGGATATATTCCATTGTCCTATACAAGGGGAAAACGTTGACTTACCCACTTCATGCTGTTTGCGGGAGTGAGTTGACCAAACATAGCAGTGTTGTTCAAGATGGTGACATAGGATGCATCAGTCAATTCCGGGTTGTCAGTGGCAGAACCAAAGTAGAGCTTTCCAGCGGCCTTGGCTGCCATGTTCAACGCCACAGTGGAAGTCGCTGTGGGAGCAGCGCTCGTGCTCGTCTGAGCGAACGCAGTCTGCACTAACGCAAGAAGTGAAGCGAGAGCCAACGAAAGCATCTTGAAGGATATTCTCGATCAAAGACAGTTGGAACGTCGGTACTGGAGCCGGGCCTCTTATATTGGCCAGTCAACCTCGGCCATACATCGCTGTAATTGCATACGAGCTTTTGAAGGGTCGCGGTTGAAGGATTCAGGCGATATGGCCATCCTGGTTCCATGGCCAGGGGTGCTCCTCCGGGGAAGAGGGAATTAGTCCCGGCGCAGGACCACGTATGACATACCTGGAGCATTCGGTACTTCGGTACCTCGTCCACGAGGGAATAGTACCTACTTCCACGTGAAGAACATGCTAGAAATGTAGACTCCTGTACTGCTGGAAACCAACTAGAAGAAAGTTCCCGTGAGACCAACGCGAAGCTCAAGCCTGGGATATACAGTTGGGAAGAGTAGGACCGTTCACGGTCCGACGGACCGCGAGATTCAACCTGAAGCGTGTGTTTATATGAAATAATGAAACGGATGAGGTCCCCCGGGTCCAGTACAGATTGGTCACGTGATACTTGAATCTGGGGTATTCGCGTCATGCATCGCTTACATGTGCAGCTGGGGTTGACCGGGACCAGAGGTAACAAGAGTCAACTTGCAGACAACTTGCCATGTCGCGTTCAGCAAAAGTTAGCGCCCTTGCTAGTCTCAGCGATTCAACCCTTGGGTTATTCGCCCGCGTCCCTCCTTCGAATATCCTTACTCACCTCATTCGATTCTTGTCGTCGTGGAGTGGTACCGAGTTGCGTATAGTTGTCCTTTCCTCGTTTTCTCTGCTCATAGACACTCGTATAACCCAGCAAACTATTTGGGGTGAGAAACTTCACCGAGCCCATGGTGCAGTACTTATATTTCTTTATAGTTAATCCAATATACTCTGAAGCTCATTGCGCCCGTTTTGCTCGTCCGAGCAAAACTTCAGCATCGAGTCGGTCTTCGGAAAGACCCTACTAGCAGCGTTGCCACATCATTCACAAGCTTTTCCAACATCATTAGCGACTTCAAAATGCTTGGCAGATTCTGGGGCTTACTTCCTATTTTTCAATGGATGATCTCTATGGAAAGGGATCCCCCGCCGACTCGTGCTCTCCTTACGATTGAACGTCTGCAAGGGTGGTCGATGATAGCGTACTTCCCTTTGGAGCACTTGTTTTACTTGCGTTCCCATAACATCATTCCCGCCACGATACCCTCGATCTTGTCGCTTGTTCGACGAAACACAAAACCAGTCAGTTTGAACGCTGGTGCTCTTGCCATGTGGTCTTGCCGTGCATGGGCGATGTACACCATCCTTCAGTTCGCCCACTTGGTGGAGGACAGGAAGCTGCTTCTCATGAAAGAGAAAACTCTGAAGAAAGGTAAAGGGGTCAGTGTGGAAGATAAGGAAGATCTCCGGGCCAAATGGGACGCTTTCTGGAACGAGCTCGTCGCCAATTCCGCCAATTTGCCGGTGGCAATCCATTGGTCAGCCAGCTCCTCTATGGTTAATCATATTCTCAGCTATCGCATAGGTCCTTGGAGCAGGGTATTTTTGCGAATGATATGCGCCTTTCTGTCCTCTGGGGAGGGGCATTGTTTACGTTTTGTTCTTTAACAGATATGGCTTACCTTTTTTGGATTTATCAATGCTGTAGCCACCTTCAGAAGCGGGTGGAACGCTACAGCTCTCCCATCTCCAAAAGTGAGCCAGACCGTTGATGTGGATGATCTTGCGATCACAAGCGAGAAAGAGGTCACCCACAGCTGAGTGAGAATGACTACTGTCTGAGAGAAGGTGCGCTGATCTGAGCTCAGGGAGTCATCTATCACTAGCCAGACACTTTTTCATAATACTTCATAATTCCTGTCCGTCTTTGGAGTGATAATATACTGTAGCCGAGTCAAACGGAAAGCGGACTCCCTTGGACCCGTGTGTACTCAATATTCGATTTCTTTCCTTTCTAAAACTCGGTCCCCCAGGCTGTTCTACGCTCATGAGTGGAACAGACTTTGGTTGTACATACTATTGGACAGTTGTAAAGTCTAGTCTCGAGGAATCAATCCATTGTAAATGCCTGTGTCTGTTTCATGATTTTCAAGAATAAACTTTTATCGTAAATCTTCGTCTCAGTTTGCCAAGGCGACCTCATCATCCCCCCCACAACCATCCTGTCACACCCACGAACGTGCTACTGTGCTACCTGAGTCAGGCCTTCTCCCTACGGTCAGCATGCCGAACAGGGGCCTTGATACCCCGATCGGCTATATCAAGGGTAGTGCCTGACGTGAGCACGTACTTGAACATGTGCCCAAGGTAGTTGACGCATCCGATTTCTGAGCACCGCTGCCTGTGTACACATAGAAGCACGATTGCATCCGTTGGTACCTCAAGGCCTCCCCGTTCGTCACGACCTCGGAGTACGCTGGCAGGTGAGAATTTCGGAGACAGATTGTCTCTCGACTTCGTTATGGGCGCTCGGGGTCAAACCGGAGCTTGCGTACCTCCGATTTTGAGCATTTTGGGACTCGAAGAGGCTTATCACTGTTTAACGGATTTAACGGGTTCCCTGATTATTACAGGACATGATGCAAGTTTTACAGCAGGGCATCAAGTGGCGGCAATGTCAAGATGAATCACTGGCAAGTGTTGTCAGATTGTGAACAGTCTTTTTGACAAAAAAAAAGTTTCTTTAACACATATGGCTCCCATCAGGGGTATATTGACACACTTTTGGGCCGGATATATTGTTTGAGGATCCTGACCAAGGGATCGGCACTGTCAGCAGACATTTACTTCGGATCATTACTCTTAAATTGACAAGTGAAGGTTAAAGACCAGCTATGTGGTACGGCGAAGGAGGTTCTCATCGAATGACTTGTTGAGTGAAAAATGTCTCCCATTCGGACACCAGGAAACGCACAAGGGGATTTGCTATAGAGAAAACGATACTCTTGAACAAGTTGTGTCCTCTGAATATTGACAATGCACATCGGGTATCATGAACACAAAAGGTTAATCAGTATGGTATCCTGCTCGACAACTGGGTGGGCTGCTTCCTCAAGAAGTGCATGGTAAGGCTTCATATTCATCCTCAACGGCCTTCAAAAATGACAACATAAATCGATGTCGTTCGGCACCCATTAACTTTCCAGGTTCGGTCTTCAGTCTATCCTGTATATGGAGAAGTTTATCGTAAAAGTGTTGAATCGCGGTGTCGTCGCGACCCGATGGGGCGTGCAGTGGACTGAGACATTGTGAGTTATTCAATTGCGTGAAAACTCGAACCCACTGGTTTACTACAGCGCTATATGCAGCGCACCGCATTATTCCTTGCGGAAAGCGTCAGCAAGAGATTTTTCACCAAAAATCTACAACCCACCGAAAGCCCCGATCGCATCTAAGCGGTCGGCATCTTGGACGCAATGGAGCTCTACACATGTTTTATGCCACTCTTCAATCCCTCCACTCTGGCGGAGCTTCTTTTCGGTCGTCCAAGATACATTGTCCACTATCTTTGCGATCAGCGCAGCCTTACCGTTCGAGATCAAGTCCAACTTGTGATTTGTAGCTAACGCTTGAAAGAATGGTAAAAAATATGCATAAGGATCAGCCGCTTCAGCTGCCGAAACATATTTCTTGTCCAATACATCATGCAGGAGTGCGGCAAGCTCTATGACTAGTAGATCAGGGTTGCTCTGTGGAAGTGAGCGCGCGAGAGATAGCGCTGTCTTCCTGACGCGTTGGACATGGTACGCGTCGTGTGAGGGATCGTAGCGAGCCATGGTATCGACCATGAGCTTCTCTGCTGCAGCAAGAGCAAGCTGTTCCGTCTCAGAGGGATACAGAGCAAGCTGTTCCGTCTCAGAGGGATACATGTCTGGTTTCGTGAAGGTCGTACGAGGACGAGGAAGCACCTGGCAGTGGCACGCGCCGTAGCATAGCGGGGTATCGGAATTCGGAACTCTTCCGGCGCATGCTAGCACACACGCATTCGATCGAGCTGCATCATCATATACAACCGGCTCTCTCGTTTGTCGACTTTCTATCACATCAAACATGGGAGTCTCGAAAGGATATACCACTTTACTCGTCGCTCTTTTGCTTTGTCTTGTGTTGACCTCTCATACTGTGTCCGGCGCAGAACAAAAGCTTGTCGTACGGGTGAATATTTCAACACCTTCTATGCACTCATATCAAACATGCTGACGACGAGCGGGAATCTGAGATTCAGGAATGTGCCACTATACAGAAACTGAGCGACCTCAAACGCGTTGTAGAGGACAATGAATCTCCTATCATGCGACAGGTGTTTGGATGGTTATTCCCCTTTGGCCCAGGCTGGAACGCGAGTGAGTTAAACTGTTAATCCCTTTGCATGACACGTCTTACACGTTCGTGAACATATGGCAGTTTTGGGAACCTTTTACATCAGCTCGTACGTGTATTTGGTCCATGATGATTTCGAAGCCTGCTTCTCTCATTCTTACCAACGTTTCAGGGTGCCTAACTTTATTCTTGCATTTATTCCCGCGGAAATCAATGCAAACACTCTCAATACCATGACCGCGTTTGCCACTGGTGGCCTCCTTTCTGATGTCTTTTTACACCTCGTTCCCCACGCTTTTCTGGGCGAACATCAAGATTCGAGCGCCCACTTTGTCATGGTGGAAGACAAACGGAACATCCTGATCGGCCTTGCCATTTTCATCGGATTTTCTGCCTTTTTCATTATGGAGAAAACGTTACGGGTTCTAGGCGGTGATGAGGGAGCTGAAGGCCACTCGCACGGCCACTCGCACTCGCACTCACATGCAGACCAATCGGCCAAACCCGTTGCTTCTGGAGTATCCGTTACACCGTCCGCTGATGGTCTGCGGTCTAGAAGCGGCGAGAAACAATCCGGAAATGACCACTCAGAAGGTGTCGATTCTTCACAGCCGGGAAGCGGCCCTTCAAAGCTTTCGGCTTATTTGAACCTCTTTGGCGACTTCGTCCACAACATGTGTGTTTTATTTCCCCCTCCGCGTTGGTGCCCATGTTAATTTCATTCCAATAGAACTGATGGCCTGGCGTGAGTTTTAGGTGGCACTGTGCTTACCACATTGACCCGTGTGTACAGGATGGCTGCTTCCTTTTACTCTTCACCGTTGATTGGTGCAACGACTACCCTCGCTTGTTTCGCGCACGAGATACCCCACGAAATTGCTGATTACTCCATCTTGGTTCGAAGTGGATTTACCAAGCGACAGGCCATGCAATCCCAGTTTGTGACTGCCATTGGTGCATTTGTAAGTTTTGTGCTCTTCAGTGTGTCAAATTAAAGTTTTGCACGCGATTTATTTAGGTTGGGTAAGTGCCAGTCGTTAACTGCTGAAGACGGAGTCTCTGACCTGATTGCCTTGCAAAACAGTACATTTATGGGTATTGCAATCCACAACCTCTCGGCTTCTGGCGCGAATCCAGTGTCAATCGATCTAGCGGCGGGGGTAAGACAGGACGCTCCCGGCATCCTTGGCACCACAGTGCAATACGCAGATTTGGTACGTTTCCTGGCCTACCTATGCACACGTTTGGTAAGCTCCCTTGATATGGTGAAGGTGATCCCCTTTGTCGCCGGAGGATTTTTGTACATCGGCGCTGTTGCTGTGCTACCGACGTGAGCGTTGATTAGTTGTTCGTGTCTGTAGCGACCTGACACTCCAATCAGTCTGCTGGCGGAGAGCAAAAGCGGAGCGCAGGCGTTGCGGGAGGTATGGCAGCCTTCTCTTGATAGATTGAGCGAACTGATGAAAATACCCAAGTTTGGTGCTATGGCCTTTGGAGTGATATGCATGTTCCTAGTGGCGTGAGTCGACGAATGCTGCATTGATGTCTCTCACGCTGAAGCCCTATTTCTAGATGGAACGAATAGATAAGCGGAGCGAGTGTTGTCTTGCGCGGCTGTATTCTGAGAGTAAGCCGATACATCTGAATCTGTCGGATCTCCGCAGACAGGTATGTTGATCTCATCGGATGTGGGTGATCAGTCGACTTGCAGGTTGGTCGGTCGAATGAGATGGATCAAATTGTCCTAGATTGGTAGAGAAGCAGATACATGCCGTGAACCGTTTAAATTAGAGGGGCCTTTGTTGCCTGTTTGAGGTGCTGAGAATGCGAGCCTGTTCATCGATGTCAGTTAGAGGGGGGCCATCTCCTATGCCGTGGCGATGCCGGCGAACGTGCGTGCACTGCGGCACTCCCGTTGGTTAATGAAGCCACATCGTAATTTCAGACACACGACCACCTCCACTCAAAAACTTGCTCACCAGCCTCTGCGCACTCTCTTATACTGCTTTACCGGCTCTTTCCTCGTCACACTGCTTCCTTCTCGCCATCTTCATCTACCCGCAGCGGTCTCCTGAACTTATATTGACCCCGTAAAGTACCCCTTTAGGACTCTTCCTACTCGTCCAGACCGTCACGATCGAGTTAGTGTTATCTGTTCCTTGGAATCGGAGAACTCGTTTTCATGCCGCCATTCGCCGACCTACCGTGTTTTTGCTTCTCGCTCTAACACTTCATTTGTCAGACTAGTTCGGCACACAGTGCACAAGTGTCTTTAACGCACACGCCGGCTTCGACTCACGCTCTACCTTCGGGACCGCACCTCTACACCTTCAATGATGGGCACGAAAGGCCGTGATGTCCCTCGCGTGGTCTGCTGTGCCATTCCGATCACCAGTGCCGCTGGCAAAGTGTTGGTCATTACAAGCCGGAAACGCCAAGATTTGTGGGTTTGTACGTGTCGTTCCTTGCGCCCTCTGTTCTTCTTCTCTCGACGAGGGGTTACGCACCAAGTGACACGTCAGCCTTTGTTTGAAATTAACCTCTTTCATTCGCCTCTCTCGCTGACTCACTTGATTAGTGCCAAAAGGGGGTTGGGAGCCCACAGACGTCAAGTTGGAGGCAGCAGCCTCTCGGGAAGCCTTGGAAGAAGGTCTCACCCTTTGTCCCTCTTTCCGTCATCTCGTCTCCTGATGATTGTCCTATCCTTCTCTGCCCCCGCTCTTTGATTTCAGCGGGCGTACGTGGCAGAATTACACGTTATGTGACGACCATCAAATCACCCTCAACAACATATCATTTCTACGAACTTGAAGTCTCATCTCTAGACAAAGACTGGCTAGAGAGCAAAGAACGAAGAAGAGAATGGGTCGACTACGCTGAAGCATCCCGAAGAGTCGCCTGGAAGCCAGAACTCGCCCAAGGGTTGTCATTATCAACGTTAGCGCCTCAACGATAGTATGCTGCAACACTGCAACACTGCCGTGCTCTGGGTAGTGCAACGCGATCTTTAAGCTCGCCGTGGATTTTTTTGATCAGCAAAATTTTATTGCTCCTCCCATTCCTTGCTACACCTTCTGGCGAGGCTGCTGCATGTTTACGTAGAAATCCACGGACCGACTCCTTACTTTACGCATCTCTCTTAACTATACCACGCCTCTTTCTCAGCCTCGTCACACCGCTCTATCCCGTGCATAGCTTTTCCATGTAACATTTATACTCACATCCTCTACCTCACGATTGTTCCCACATAGACTCGTGACTGTAGATCGTCCAACCTCCATATTCAATCCACGTAGGTAGCCAGCTTGTGCTTGCTGTCAATCACTGTCAGGGGGAGTTTGTGTTGAAGGATATGATAATTCAGTGAGCCTCGAAATGAATTACTATGAATGATAATTTCGCTGACCTTTTTTTCCTCTTTCGATAGTCTTCTCGTGCCATTCGAACTAGATGTGAATTGCAGCTCGATACAGGAGGGTTGGTAGGCGGAATTCGTCCTTGATAGTTGCTAAAGTGGCCAGCCTGAGGCAACTCGCTGATGGCCTGAACTTGGACAGGATCACGGCACTATAATCTAGCCCCCAGCTATGCATTTACACGCGGAACCTTTGCCTCCCCTCCTGGTCGGTCAAGTCACAGTCCGGAGGACGTTCAAGGCTTGATGCTTCTTAGAAGGAGAGAAGGCCAAATAGCGCATTCTTTCTGACACGTCAACGTCAGTCGACCCTACTAACGATGCTCAGCAGGTGCTGCTATCGGAGTGCCTGACGGACGATCGATAACGAGTCTACGCGAACTCTGTCTCCGGTAGATAATAATTGCGACATATTGGTAAGTCATGAGCATCACGACCCTAGCAATATTCCTGATATCCATCCTGAATGTACTGCTCGGCCGAAGACTTTGCCTTCTCACCCCAATAGCAGTTGTCTCTGCCATAGCACCAAACCCGAGTGATTGAACGACGATTTGACATTACCCCATATTCCCCTCTGAGCGATTCCTACTTTAGGATCAGAAGATGACTGGTTGGCAGCTTTAAACATATTTGGATCATGAAGTTGCGGGACTAGATAAGGACGGACAATCCATCCAAATCCCCCTCTCAATTTATCTTGACTAGGTTGCATCGGTGTACAGTTAAGATATAGGTTGATCAAACTTTAACCTCTATCCTTCTTATCCCGAGTAAGAATATCGGATTACTGTCAACCGTTTCCTTAACGACCTCGTGTCTCCGAGCAGTCGGTTACGAGGTAGATCAGTGCCATGAATAGGTCAATCTATGCGACAAATTCAGTGGGATGCCCATGGGTACCTTACACGAGTCTTATTACGCAGTTTGGTTGGTTCACAGCAAAAGTTCCCTTCCGGGGTATAATTAGCATTGCATGAGAGTCCGAGCCTTCGAGGCTGCGTAGAGAGTCTCCAGTTATATGCCCCACGCACAAGGGCCAGCATAGCGCGTCCCTGCCAGCCGAATGATTGATGTCAGATGACCGGTGGACTCCAATTTCCGAGCTTGCCCGAGTGGTTCTCAAACGAACTGGGGTCAATGATACTCAAGTCGGATCGCTATCACCGCGCAATGACAGACACACGGAACACACGGCCGTCTGAAGATGGACCCATCGGGTATAAGAAGACCGTTGCAAGTCTTGTGATAGTCCGCTGTTGACTATGCCGAGACCTACGAGGTGGGTGCAGCCACATGAGCCTTCCTAAAGTGGATTACCCACCTGTGGGGAAGGCTCTTCAGCCACAACTCTTAGGACACCTGAGAGTCATCTTTTCAGTGCAACCACTTCGACACTCTGTCCGCTTATTTATCCTCGTCGCAGCGGGACTTTCAATCACTCACTCTCCCTTACCTTCTTCAGGGAAACATGTCTCTGCTAACGCCGTCAGAGTCCCGCGCATTCCAGTCGTTCCTCGACTCGACCGCCTTCCCACCTGACTGGAGCATGCAACTCGAAATCTCTCATGAACACATGCCCCCAGCACGCGGAACGGAGGCACTCACGAAAGCAACAAAAGATCTCATGTCGCTAGACAGCGACAACTTGTGCTATCCATTTGGATTTTGCCCCACTGCGGAGGGTCCGGTAACGTCGGCACATCGACAACCACAGCTGCAACCCAATCCCCACTCGCACTGGTTATCAAGTCGTCACCAGCGGCCCTTTGCTAGCAATGCCGAGAGGAGTGAGCGAGGCATCCACTCGGATCCGTCTAGCTCCCGCAGTCAGGCGTCTCCCTTTTACCAGGCAATGCATTCGACTGCGGATCAAATCCGAGGTCGTTCATACGATCGCGGCTCGTCTTCGTCTTCTACTCAATCTCCTGTAGACTCGCTAGCGGTTCCGTCTTCATCCGCCCATACTCTACCAGCAGCAAAACGATCTCCCCCACTTGATGTAAAGCTGTCCAACAAACGACATCGTTCATCTGTTGCTCCTCAGGAGACTCCAGACGAGGCACAGATACCTCAAAATAGAGCTGCGCTTCTGTCACCTTCGCAGAAGAAAGCAAACCACATCCAGTCGGAGCAAAAACGGAGAGCAAATATTCGAAGAGGTTATGATGCGCTATGCGAGACCATCCCAGCGCTCAGGGAGGCTTGTCAAGCGGAGGATGAGCAGCTTACAAATGGCAAAGCAAAGGGTCGGCGAAGGGCAAAAGGCAAGGGCAAAGACGATAACGAGAGAGTAGACGGTAGAGCGGGACCTAGAAGCGAGAACGTCGTATTGTCGAAGACAATCGACTACCTGCAAGAGTTGCTAGCGGAGCGCGAGACCTTGATGCAACGGTTCCATGTGGCTCGGAGTGCCTTACCAATTGATCACCCATTACTTCGTCCTCAACTTGATGCTCCAATCCCGTTATGGGAGCGGAAGTGGACTGGCGGCGAGAAGAAGGAAGGCGAAGATGACGATGACGATGAAGACGATGAAGACGAGTAGCATATGGGGTGGCATACGCCTCGTTTCCCTGCATGTTGGTTCACTCTCGAGTGCGATAGCCCGAGAGTGTTGCAAACTCAAAAGGTTGGTCAATATGACATCGACCTCGTGCCGAAGGAACGGATTATCTCTTCATCTTACAAGAAACGATTTGCCGTTATATCTCAGTTATCGTGCTATGCCCTCGGAATGTACTGTAAGAGGTTGGACCCTCGACGAGTGGCCTTTTGTTATCCGAATACCTTACCTGCTACATAATGAGGTTAGTTTTAGGAGACATGTTAGGTCATTTATTTATGTAACACACGACTTGTACACTACGACTACGTGCAATTGCAGATCAGTGCAAGACATAATCTTAGTACTGCGGGGCAATCAGTCAAACCTTAGGTCCTCAATCACGGAGGAGGATCGCATCGTACAATGTCAAATCCCCCTCGACAATCACGGAAACGAAAATACCGTTCAGATGGTCCAACACCTACTTGGGTGAAACGGTTGATCGATGGCCCGGGCGTTTGGGCTAGTTGCGTCAAAGGAAAGGAAAAGCAGACAGTGGGGGAGCTACATGACTTATTTGAGTCGGTGAGTACCTTTTACACTTCGTCTCCCAGTCTCGAGTCGACCATGATCAGCTAGCTAGTGAACTATGGCCTCCAGAGGGAAATGATCAAACAGCAGGGTCGCATGCATCAGATGATGAAGATGCAGAAGAAGATCTGGAAACTCTCGTTGCTCGGGAGGTTGCCGCAATGAAACGTCCACGGACAGAGAAACGATTCGCTCAGTGGTATCAATGCTGCTTATATTGTGTCTTACTTTTCTCCTGCAGCTAATTGTCAGACAAATACCCCGTGCGGTAGGTGAATCAGTGCTTTGAATTGGCCATCGACTTGAGTGTGTGCTCCGTCCAGTTGTTTTTATCTCTTGCAAGCCACCAATAGATCCAGTGAAGCTTATTGTCACACACGCTGAAAGCGTCCGCAAAACAGGCGTAGCACGAACAAAGTGCGAGCATGGTACTCCAATGCAATCACTTGTTCTATATTCACAATTCCTTCAAGATACACCCACAGGCTCATCCCTGTCTCTGGCTCTTGCGTCGCCAACCTTCCGGAGATATACTCCCTCTGTCGACGAGTTTTTGCGCCGTTTTTCGCCCAGGACGAGGGACTCGACCCTCCGCCAATACACAAGGTGAGTGCTTTTTAATTTCAATATTATTATGGATTAATTTTGATTCTAATACAATTCAATTTCAATTTGCTTTTCGTCCACCACGGGTGCCGTTATCAATACTCCTTCTGTCTAGTACAAAATCGAACTGCGAGTCCGAAATCACAATACATTGACTCGGATGGGTATCATCGAGGAAGTGGCAAAATGTATGCCAAGCAACTACGTGGTCGACCTTAATGACCCAGACGTGTTCATCCTCATTGAGGTGTTCAAGAGCGTATGTGGCGTCAGCATCCTAAGGGACTATTACAAACTTCACAAATTCAATGTAATGACGCTGGCTAATGAGAAGAACGCGGTGGAGGACTTCAAGCCTGAAGCTGGACGCGTCCAGAGTAAAGAAGCGAATGGAGTAGTGTCGGCAGTGGAATCAGAGTGACGAGAAACAACGTATGGAATATCTTTCACGGGTTGCTATCTATGTAGTTATCCCGTTTGTCCAACATGTGTACCTGATAGGAAAGAGTAGTATATTTTGCTTGCTCCAGAAGGGGTTGCTACTTGATGTGCCGTTGTTATCGGTAGCACCGCCAGCACCGTACTTAGGTCTTGCCACTGGCAGTCACGGTAAACATTTCATCGGCACCTCAACTACACCTTGACCAGTGTACTTTATCATCCATAGCATGGCTGATCCAGTGGATTCTATGCTCGACCTCATGCGGCGTCTGCCGCCGACCAGGGTCGAAGAAAACATCAACTCGCTCATCAAGATCTGTCCCGACTACGGAGACGATCTTCTTGGGAGCGTTGACCAACCTCTCAAAGTTCTGACGGATCGTGCTACCGGGAGGGAATACCTTGCCTGTGATTACAACAGAGACGGTGATAGCTATCGGTCAGTGATTGTATTCGGTTATATTGTTACATCTGTGCTGCGGTTCAACCGATGTGCAGCGTCAACCCAGCATATATCCTCTTCTATTCAGCATTTCACGCAGCCTCTCGATCAACGGGACTGACACGGTTCTCAGATCTCCGTGGTCCAACGAGTACGATCCTCCTCTAGAAGACGGGACCACCCCTTCACCGAAACTACGTAAACTAGAGATCGCAGCAAATGAAGCTTTTGATACCTATCGAGAAATGTACGCATCGCGGCCGCCACGTCCACCTTTTGTCACACCCAAAGCTTACTACCGCTGCCACAATGTCCTCACAGGTACTATGAAGGGGGCGTCTCTTCCGTCTACCTTTGGGAGCTCGATGATGGCGGATTCGCTGGCGTAGTGTTGCTAAAGAAAGGTGAGGTTCTTGGTGGCTGGCTGACAAGCTACAATTCCGTGACCCCCGCACCGGTGTTTGCGGAGCGAGTGGCTGATTGAACAATCTTAGTAATGAATCCTGCAAGCTCTGACGAACCCTCGGGGTCATGGGATTCTATACACGTCTTTGAAACAGCAGAACGGGGGAGACAAGCGCATTACAAGCTCACGTCCACCGTCATGCTCCAACTCGTGACTCGCGCCGTCGAGACGGCCGAAGACGTCCAAGAAAAGAAAGCTTCTGAGCAAGGTCCGAAATGGTCAGGAGAAGTCAATTTAAGTGGAAGTATGACCCGACAGGCGATTTACAACGACGGGATGCTTTCACTACCATGACTCTGACTTCTCGCGTGCTTCGTTTGCCGTAGGCGGAGCAAGATTGGCCCTTGCAGGATTCGTCATCGCATATCACCAACACGGGAAGGATGATCGAAGAGATGGAGATCAAGATGCGGAACCTGCTCCAAGAGGTATACTTTGGTAAAACACGTGACATTGTGTATGATCTCCGCAGCGTGGATGATCTAGACAAGGCAAGAAAGCAGAAAGAGTTACAGAAAGAGCTTGTTGGGTTCATCAAACGGTAACCTCGATACCTTAATAATGATGTTTAGCTGGTAGCATAGTTATGAGGGGAGTGGCTAATGGCGGAATTTACTGGCATACGTCAAGTTTCACAGCACACCACGTCTTATGCACGGCCAGCCAGTTGGGCATCAGCAATAGGATTGGCGTGAATTGTCACCTGCAAAGAAGGGTAAGTATTGATAACCGATTGATCGCTGAGGGTGGTGATGGTATCCTACGTGAGTGAGTGTGATATCAGTAAGTGGTCTATTCTTCTTGTCGACAAGGACACGTTCCATCAAATCCAAGGTAGAATCTGCACCATCAATCACTTTTCCGAAGATCGTATACTTGTTATCGAGATGAGCCTGCTTTGCGTATGTAATAAAGAACTGTGACTTGTTCGTATCGGGACCAGAATTTGCCATAGCGACCACACCACGATTGTTGAACTGAGGGAAAGTAAAACCCACTTCAAAAAGGCAGAATCAAGAACGATGGACGACAGAATTCGCACCTTGAGTGTGGATCGTATTTCGTCTGAGTATGCGTGCCCCCATATACTCTGACCACCTTTCCCTGAGCCTGATGGGTCACCCGTTTGAATCATGAAACCTTTGATGTTGCGATGGAATAAACAGTTGTCGTAATAGCCGGATGCGCATAGAGCCAGGAAATTCTGGACAAGCAACCTCGCATGAGAAGTGCATTGCAGCGGTGAACGCGTACCTCTGCGGTTTTTGGCACTGCCTCGCAGAAGACCTCGACCTTCGCTGATGTTGAAATGCATTGCCGAGATAAGTTTCAACTGACATACCTTGAGATCGCCATGGGATGTATGAAGTGTTACAGACTAGAAATCCGAGGCGATGATCCAACACGCGACGATGGCGGAGCGGAAGAGACTTACCATTGCGTGACAGATGTGACGTGTGACCGTCAGTGTGTGACTGACGTGCTGTTGGTCTCCGAGCCAAATAGCCGAGTAGAATCCTAAGCGCATTAACACGACCTCTTTTATTATTCTCGCTCTTTCCCTCATACCTTCAACATCATGATGCGCTCACCCTCCATCCATAGTCAGGATGATCCTCTTTCCAATGCTATACGTCCCCCTTCAACGGAATCAGAGGCCGATCGTCAGCTTCGTATCCAGCAGGAGGCAGAAGCGCGGCGCATTTCCGAACAAATCGACGAAGAACTCCGGATGGAGCGCGAGAGGCTCAAGAAATCAAAGAACGACGTCAAGGTACCAATCAGTCGATTGTACCCTCTATTTTCTAGGATCACTGATATTGTCTCTATGCAAGTTGCTGTTACTTGGTCAAGCTGAGTCGGGCAAGTCGACTTTGCAAAAGCAGTTCCAGCTTATGTACAGTCCGGCGTCGCTTGAGAGTGAACGTATGTCCTGGAGGACCGTTGTATACTTTAACGTTGTTCGTTCCGTCAAGAAGATCCTTCGTACCTTGGCAGCCTGGGACGACATTGACGATGGCTCCGACTCCCAGAGTACTATAGAACGTCAAGAACTCGCCCAGGACGACCCCCTCTTCGTTGGTTCCCTGCAGACCAACCTAGCAGGCGGTTTTTCTAGTGACACCTCGTTACCTTCCGGGCAAAGCCCCACCGCTTCCAGCCCCACCAAATCTTCAATTATCTCGAATTTACGCCGCCACCTTCAGCCTTTGGTTGACCTTGAGCCTCAGCTTGGCGAGCGGCTCAGCGGTGGCATTTCTGTTTCAGGGTCCGGCAAAGGGGAAATTTACGTCCGTACCGGCTGGCAAGCCAGGACTATACAAACAGGGCAGAAGCTTATGGGAAGGAGATCGAAAAGGACCGAGACAGAGGCGGAACAGGCTGAGCGTCCTGGTACTGCCAACCCGGATGACTCAGACCCGTTGGTCGATGAAACTGCCACGAAGTTGAACGAGCTGTGTGACGATATCAAAACACTCTGGGAGCATCAAGTTGTTCGTTCTTTGATTTTGAAAAGAAAGTTGAAGCTCGACGAATGGTCGGAATTGTAAGTAGGCGCATATATGCATCTCCTCCGCTCACTGTTGTGTCTGGCAGCTTTTTGAATAATATCTCTCGTGTGTCCGCACGAGATTACATACCATCCACAGGTAATTCGTATATTAGCATCGCGATATCATCCACTCACTTGTTGTAGACGATATCCTGCATGCTCGCATTCAGACGATGGGGGTGGCCGAGCATATCTTTGATGTGGATATACATGGCAAAACTGTCTCATGGCATCTTTTTGACGTAGGCGGCGCTCGAGGACAGCGGCATTCTTGGGTCCCATATTTCGACGACGCGAATGCCATTATTTTCGTCTGCCCAATCAGTGCCTTTGATCAGGTGTGCTTTTCTTCTGACAAGTCTTTCGTCTTTTATCTCGGATTCTGACTAACTCCATTCATCCACTCAGTATCTTGAAGAGGATCCTCGCACAAACCGTATTGATGATTCCCTCCAACTTTTTACCCAAATTTGTTCGAATCAACTCCTGAAAAAGGTTCACTTGGTTTTATTCCTTAGTAAGTTTTCTCCTGGGTTTCATGGCTAAGGCTTACATCGTCACGTTGACCATCAGACAAGACCGATGTCTTGAGGAAGAAGCTCGAGCAAGGCCTCCCGGTCGCTAAATACATACTATCCTACGGCGATCGCCCTAACGAATACGAGTCGGTTGTACAATACTTCCGTGCCCACTTTTTGCAAGTTCACAGGCGGAACAATGAGAACCGACGAGTCCTATACACTCACCTGACTAATGTCACGGTATGTCTTCGCACCATCGTACTTTCCAGAAACGCCTGAACGTTGGTTTAACTCCCGTAGGATACCAAAGCAACTCAGAGTATTATCGGCAATGGTGAGTTTCTCGCTACGACATCTATCTTTATCCTTGTGACCAAAACTGTACAGTTCGAGATTCTATCTTCCGCGGATACTTGCAATCAGCTGCCTTGGTCTAATTTTCCCTCGCATGCCAACAGTGTTGCACGTTGTTCGCCAGATTTCCCCGCACGCCATTGACAACCTACACGTTACATGGGTCGTGTTTGTATAATTCTGCGATCATTAATGCGTTTCCTGTTCGCTTTTCTTATCTTCATCACTCGTTCATTCTTTCTGTACATTTGCCGTACCCGTTTCGAGACCTTGCTGTTTTGATCCTGCAATTACCCCAATATACTGTTGTGACTTTAATGGGATCCTCTGATGAGATGCCTCTTGCGGCGTTACATATATCTGATGGACATCCAGATCGACTGCAGTGCTCTCTCACCTCGTCGCTCTCTGGACGTACGAGTCAACTCGTCGCGTCCCCTTTAACATCTAGCTTAGAATGGCTGTTGATCTGACTTCCTCCACTCAGCCGACCGGATACATGGAAAGCCACTCTGAGCCTCTGAGGGTGACATTCTTCCCCCCCTTGCACCATCAAAGACGAATTTGGATACTAGAGATCATTCGACGCGAACGACTGACAGAGGTCTGAATCAGTATCCTCGGATCAAGTGTTGGGCATGAGGTTAACCAGATTATCGGTGCATATATTCAGATCGTAGATATCGGATGCGGCCCAGGGTCTCTCCTTGTTACACTGTGCCAGCCTGCACCATGGCTAGGTGCGATACACCACCAGAATGCTGATGAAGAACTATCGTCGTTGTTCGGCGACGTGGGCTTGAACGACCAAGATACGCCTGATATACACGCGAGGCGTATTGCGGGACTCGATATTTCGTCTTACGAACTAGGAATCGCCATTCAAGACACCTCGCCCAATGCCGCGAATCCTCTATATCCACGCTGGGAACCCTTAGACGTTGAGCTATGGCAGGGAAGCGTCGATGTCATCAACCCCGCATTCATCAATGTCGAATGTATCGTCGCTACTGAATTGTATGTCGTCGCTCCGTTAATCCGATAACTAACTGATTTGCACCAACGAATACGCGTATACAACTGGGATATGTAGGATTGAGCATCTGACAGATGACGTTCTCGTCAAAGTCGCTCCTATCGTACTTGGTGTGTACCGACCCCGCCGGTTTCTGGTCACCACGCCTTCGTACGATTACAACGGACGGTGGTCCGCACCAGGTACCAGAGATCCGAAAGGTTATCTCGACCCAACCGGACGCACTGACCGCGTCTTCCGCCATCATGATCACAAGTTTGAATGGACTGTCGAAGAATTCGTTCAGTGGTGTACGGACGTTGCTTGCCAGTGGGGTTACAAGGTAGATGTAACCACCATAGGGGTGGCGCAAGAGAAGGATCCCTGGGGGCGAGACATGGAGTTTGGAGGAGCAACTCAAGTCGCCTCTTTCAGGAGGTTGGACGATCATAGCTCCAGAGAGAAGAGGGAGATAGGGACTCAGGGACTGAACGGTGGGAACGAACCCCACATCTTAGCGGCAAAACATCACTTTGAACCACATCCACGCACTGGACACCCTTCCGACTTGGAGGAGATCGGAAAAACTATAATCCAGACGTTTTACCAATGGAGAGAAACAAACCTCAAGGTTCAGGAACTTTGGTTTACGGACAATCTACCAGAGTTGTGCGCAGGGTCCCTGGAGATATTGAAAGATGCCATCGAGCGTAACCCCAAACTAGAGCTTCGTAGAATCGCAGGACAAAGATATGGAGGCTGGTCGGTGGAGTTATTGAGGACGCTCCCGCTAAACTTACCCAAGGAAGATTTATTGTTGGAGATCGAAAGCAACGCGATAGAAGAGGATGAGCAGAGCTACGACGTAGAGGATAACTCATTCGACTCCGGAATTCACATGGGGGCAATTCTCGAAGATAGTACTTGCTACGCCGAGGAAACCCGCTGGTCTTCCGGAATCGGCGAAGACAACTGGGCCAGTGGTTGGAACGGGAATTGGGGAGAAGAGACGCGCTCGGGGTGGGAGAGCACGGAACAGATACCATGGAACTGAGGAGGGTGTTCAGTTGGCTTGGGATAGATTCAGGAAAGGCATCTCAATTAGGGATCCAACTTGTGTACATGCGGCAAGAACTTGTGATTCTTTAAACAAGAGCAAGGAAACGGAGATAATGCTGACTGGTATAGAACCGAATGATGGCATCGACTCTGCATTCAGGCCTCCTTTAAGGAACGATGTGGTACGGGGTAAAGTGAGAGTGAGCTCCATGGTGCTGACCGAAATACAAGAACCGACTCAACGATGAGTGGGTGTAATTGGACCATGTAAGTGATCATCCACATGAGATAGCAACATGATAATGCGAGGAGGATGGCGGTTCGCACCGTTGTGCGTTTGGAGAACACGCTGAGCGACTATGAGATCACCCAAAGTTGCAACTCACGTTTGCTGCGGGCCCTTGGGCACGAAGACAAAGCCACAGAGCATCAGCCCCAAAACGATGACAAGGATGAAGACTGGAAAGAAGAGCGAAGCCATGTAGTTGATTTCTTCGTCTTCGTTGTGTAGCTCAGTGGCAACGCAACCGACACGATGTACAGTACTTGGCTCACTAGAACTACCCGACTTCCGACACTGATCATGTGACCAACGCAACCTCGGGCTCTTAAAAACTAATTGTTATGTTTTGCCTCCAATAGTGTGAATAGACGTGTCTATGTGTATATAAATAATCTAACTGGAGAGACATGATCAATCAAAAGCCCGACGTCTGAAACAAACGTTGCGCGGTTTCTTAGGCATCGTGATCATGGTGTAGACGGAAGAGATTAATATCTGCGGAAACGCTACAAACAGAAGTGAACATATGTGGTAGTTATGCTCTGGCAGAGCTTGGTCTAGCCTGACCTCAACTTTGCGCAAAATAGTAGCGATAACGGTTCCAAGTTGCAAGTATGCGAACTGTTCGCCAATGCACCGGTGCCGACCAGCGCCAAAGGGCTGGTAGGGGCTGTCAGTACCCTTGCTCACAGCGCCGAATCCATAGTCAATCTTCTCGCCCTGCTCATCTAAATACGTTTTGAAGGCCTGAGCCGCAATGCCTTCCGGATCACTCCATCGCGTTGGTTCCCAAGACTCAGGGTTGGTCCAAACTTGAGGATCGACTTGGCTGACGGACGGAGAAGCAAGGACATAGTGTCCGCGAGGAACGACATAGGTACCATCTTTTGAAGGAGCAGAAAGGGTAGGTGGCACGGGAACATCAGAACGAACATATCGCATAATACTGTGAATAGGAGGGTGGAGGCGAAGAGTCTCTCGAATGACCGAGTCTAAGACAGGAAGCTCGCGCAGTTCCTCGTAGGTCATACTCCTGAAGGTTCCGTCCGGAAGACCAAAGTACTTGACCTGTTCTTGATAAAGTGCTTCCTGTACATCCAGGTTGTCCGCAAGATGAAGGAGAGTCCAAGAACCAGTAGCTGAGCTAGTGTGTTGACCGGCCATGAGCAGAGCAATCATGATGTGCGCGATCTCATGGTCTGGAAGCTTTCTGCCATCACGGTACTTTTGACTCATAAGGGCGGAAATCATGTCCTGCTTGTCCTCACCACTCTCTCTACGCTTCTGAATGATATCAACATAGAATGCACTCATTTTCTGATGTGCTTCGTCGCGTTTACGATAACTCTCCAAAGGCAGGTTGGGGAACAAGAAGTTCAACGGCGTGAAACCGCCATCCAGTGCGCTGTACAAGTCGGAGAACGACTTGTCCAAACCTTCGCGAACCTCGATGCCTTGAAGTGTACGAGAGGCAGTCAAAATCGTAATCTGAGCCATGATGTCTGTAACATCAAAACGTCCCCATTCATTGATGTCGTTCATTTGGTAAATCAGGAAAGCAGGGTCCGTCTTCATGAATTCTTCGACTTCGTCCTCGATCATGCCAACATAGGCGCGGAAGTTTTCAGTCGAGAGTCCAACTTTGACGAATTTCTTTTGCTCCATGAAAACTTCATTTGGGACGTCGTAAACCACATCTTTACCGAAAACGGGAGTGGTAAGATGCGTGTAAGCTTCCTCAGCTGAGAATGCCGTAGATTTACCACCCAAAACGAAATTGTTTCCCTTAGCACCAAGCGCAACCGTGACCTTGCGACCAAACAGGATAAACGTGAAAACGTCTCCGTACTTTTTCCTGCAGTTGAACATGAAATTTAACGGGTCATTACCATATTGAATAGCTGAACCAAAAATTGGTATGAAGTGGAAGACCTCTGGGGGTAGTGAGCGATCACGAGGAAGAAGCAGCTGCCTGAGAACATTCAACACGATAGCCATTAGTGGTGAGTAGAGCACTGCAAGTAGGAGAACACGTCCGGGATTGTTGGCAACATAAGTTTGTGCTGAGTCGAAGACGGTAGTAGCGTAGTCCATGACGGGCAACGTGCTGTTGAACGACATGGAAGTTGAAAGCAAAGAGAGACCGTGTGGGACACGGAAAGGAAAGCGTTCGAAATAAACCACGTCACATCAACTCGCTTTTTCAATCAACATTAATTCAAGTCGCACCATTGCTTAGTCAGCCACTCCCGACGGATTGAATGGTGCGTTCAATATTTGACTGCTAGCTTACATTAATTCAAAGTGTCAGATATCTACCTCTCCCGTGGCGCTAAATGTACTCGAGGCAGTGGGCCAAGCTCAACGGACTTTATCCGAACATTGACAGAGTCTCCGATCTCCAACCCTCCGCACAACGACGCCGGAAGAGAACCAAATAACCCAAGGGACGGGATGTGGCAGAGGAAGGTTTCGCCGACTCCGCTCGACGTGCGACGCGAAAAAGTAGCTTTCAAAGACTGAAGTGGATCATGGCGATCCGGCGGGGGATGAGGGTCCTCCAAAAATCGCTTGATATACGAGTGCGACCAGAAATCAAGATGTAATCTCTCTGCTCGCTTGTGTTCTTTTTCTTGCGTCTTGATCTCGGGGGCATACTCCGTCAACCACGCAGGCGAAAACAGTGGAGCACTCCCTGGGCGTAACAGTGCATGCTTGATTTGCCAGTGCGCTACGAGGTCATTGTACCGCCGCAGAGGCGATGTGACTCGGATATATCCTTCGCCATCTGGAATCCCCAAACTCCAGTGCATCGTCGGCTCAAGTGTATGCTCAACTGGAGGTATGTAAAGCCGGGCTTTCTGTACCTCGCAGAAATCCACATGACCATCTGAGTCCCGCATTGTGAGCAATCTCTCGACGGCACGTAGATCTCCAAGACAAACGGGTGGCCTTGAAGACCTCCTCAGCATTGGGACACCATGATCGGAAGCCCATCGAGAAGCTACACGACATGCAGCTTTCATGCATTCGGAGATGACCATACGAGAACCTGAACTCTGCATTTGCTGCCCGATGACTTCATAAGCCATGGAGGGGAACCCGCGGAATCGGTACGGATCTGGGCAATCCAATGGAGTCGTAAAAAGAGGTTTGGAGCTGACGCTGACGCGGGCTTTCGAAAGGGCGGAATAAAAATAATCGCTGGAGGTTAGATTGCATTGTCTATGTCTCGAAATTGCCTCGGTGAGAAAACGCAAATTGTCGACATGCTCGCTACTCAAGTTCCCGTACGATCGAGGAGAAGATAAGTCCGGGGGGTCGAAAGGGCGGGACGCTTCGTACACGTTGATGGATCCAAGGAGATGATCAACGCTCCCATAATCCACCATGACAACGTTGCGAATCATGGCAGCCCGGACCCTATAATCTGTCATGTTCCCGACAGAGTCAACCTTGAAGCTGAAGGTAAGCACTGGTTCAGGCTGTCCCGAGAGCGAGTTCGAACCCAAACTCATTTTGGAGAGGGTCAGTGACTTGGGAAGCATGGGCCACGTTCGGTGTGTAAAGTAAGCTGTGAATCCCATTCTGCGCGCTTCTTGCGCAAAAACGTGAGTTGGAGGTATAATAGCAGTTGGGTCGGCGACGTGGACATGTATCCATGCAGCGCCTGGCTCAGAAGGAATACATTCGATGGACAGACCATCGTCTAATTCTTCGGCCCCAATGTCATCGACAACATAAACAGGCATATCACCGAAGTCGTGTCGTAGATGCTCAATAGGGTCCTGAAGGTAGAGGTCCTCAGGTCCAAGTGGAGTGTTGTTTTGCGAGGTAGCGGTAGTTATTTTTGCCGAATGTGCTCGAAGGATCTCTTCCTGAGCGATGACTTTGGTCGATTGTTCCTCTGGAGCATGGTCCAAACCGAACTCTTCCCATCTCGATACCAAATCGTCCCAGGGAGCCATATGTCCTAGATCGACTAGTACCTGGTGAAGGACCCCCAAGTCGATCACTTGGGCAACCTCCATCTTCTTGAGGATAGAGGTCATGACAAAGGCGTAGGGATCATCGCGAACATGACGACGGCGATGGAGAGAATGATGTAACACTTCAATGATCATACGATCTTCTGGTGTATAACGAAGGTCGGTAACCAACTCTTGTGTAGGTGGCTCGTTCCACGATTCTACGGAACGCATTTTGTTGGCAGCAATAATTGACCGAGCCTTGGCTACAAAGGAATCGATGGCAGGGCTTGATTGATGAATCATGTCGGTGACGGCTTTGAGTTTGTCCACGCGTGATTGCGGGTGGACAGTCCACGTCTGCAGCGTACGGTGTGAGTTGAATTGCGGAGAGAATTCTACGACGTTGTTCATGAGGTAACGATGTGTCGCTAACAGGTCACAAGATTGGATCCTTCTTTTGTGCGGACTGAAGAGGAGGTTTGCAGCCCGCGTCACCGTGACCGTCGACGATTCGTCCGGGTTTGGTGATTTGACGAGAGCATAGAGATGGACACCCCATACACCGATGATGTTGTAAGCTGCTGCGACACGACGTTCAACCTCACGAAGTTGCTGAAGAATATGTACGCGTGCATTGGTCTGCGTATGGTTGTGAGGCAGAGGAGAGGTACCGGCCCTTTGTACGAGATTGAGTGGAATCGCTCTCGGAATCTCAAAGAAGATGTCCGGGACAGTGTGCGCAAGTACGTCTCCCGTGATGGAAAGTGATAGAGCATAGTTCTGGTTATCCATCAGAGCGTGCCCAAGAACAATTCCCGACGTGCGTGTCAATCCCCGACGAATGTCAACAAAGGTCCCTGGTGCCGGGATATCACTTGTTTGCGAATCCTCGACTTCGTTCGTCAGGTCCGGGTCTGCTGAGGTCGTTTGCCATGCAAGTTGTCCATGAGTTGCAGGTCTGGATAAAATGCCTGTTCCAAGGACGTCCTTCTGCAGACGCATCTCTTCTCCCCTCATCGATTTCCGGTGTTCCCAACCCCTTTTTGGCATCGTCCAGTGCATATCGACCGCATTGATGAGTGTATTGGTGAGCTTGCGGAGTCGTCGCACCTCTTTAGGGAGCACCGGTCGAACTGTACCATCAGCAGTGGGAGGGTTATCCGATTTTTTAGGAAGATTTGGTCCGGCCTCTTGGGTTATAGCTCTGCTGAGTATACGGCTCGGTCTAACATCTCCAAGGACTCGCGCACCCCGACGATGCATGAACGGAAGAAAAACACACTGGTGGCTATGCACTCGCTAATCAAGTTCTGAAGCCGGTATACTACTTTGTACCACTACGATAGTACTCGATCCTACTACTACAGATCGTATTATCCACTCACCTCGCTCACTTTCCTTGTCGACGCTATGTTCAAACGCATAGAAAGAAAACGGAAAAGGCGCGAGGAAGACGAAGAACTGGCGCTAGACGAAACCATGAAGGAAATAATTGGTCTCAACGACACAGATTCCGATGAATCAGACTCAAGTTCACCGTCAGACCGAGATTTGGGAGACATCACACAGAAAGATCCCGAGTCTGAAGAAGAAGGTAAAGAAGATACGGACCAGGAAGATGAGGCAGTCTCCGAGGCTGGCAAGATCGACGAGGAACCCCCAATAACAGTCGCAGAGGCCTTGAAAGATCCACTCTACCTCATTTCCTTGGATCCAACTATCCACAAATGCATTTTGTGCCAAGGTAAACTCATTAAAGGTGTAGGAATGGCTGCCACGCATAAGAATGCAAATGTACGTTGATTTCCTTCAAAGTATTCCGTCAAGACTTGTTTATTCTGGATCGCATAGGCACATAGACGACGTCTTGAGCACTTCAAAAGACTTGCTGCTGATGCGGACGTAAACGGCAATGCATGGGAGCTTGTTGGGGCTATCCGCTTTGCATCAAACTTGCAGAAGTCTGAATCACAGGAATTGTCTAAACGTGCAATAAAGCGTGTAAGGGTCAGATCCCGCGCGAATTCATATCGTTAACAAATCTTACAGCAAGCAAAGCAAGCAGAGATACGAGAAAAGCGGAAGCGTCACCGAGAGCTCAAAGCCAAAGCGATCGCAAAGAAGGCTACAGACAAACTCTCAGCGAATAAGACAAGCCGATCGGTTTCTCCGGCGAATCCGCCAAATTCCACTGCACAGCAACTACACTCCGAAAATCCCCGAAAGAAACAAAAGTTTCAGCAAGGAGTGAAAGTCAGGGTACCTCCGACTACCGAAGGCAAGAAGTCCAGATTACACCTTCGCACCAAACGTTCCGGAAAGCTGACAAGAACACCCTGATGATGACTGGTGAGCCTACAGGGTATATAGTACGCATAGGCAAATTTAAAATGACATGACACATAGATATGACCAGGTCCGTGAGATGGGTTGTTAAATACGCCGATCTACATCAAAGATTGCAATACCCTATCGGTCGACTCGATGACCTGATGGATATTTGGCCTCTCTTTTGGGTTGACCTTTAGCATGCTATCGATCAGGTCTTTGAGGCCTTGGGAGTATGCTGAACTCGGCTGTTTGTACTGCGCATTCAAGACAGCCATAGCAATGGATCCTCCTTGTTCTGTCGTCTGTGTGTTCTCGAATGGCGAGTGTGAGTACGCCATCGCGAACAGCGTGCAACCCAGCGACCAAATGTCAACTTTCTCATCGAGAGTGATCCCCGTTTTCACGTCGAAAAGCTCAGGTGCCCTGTAAGCCATTGTGCTTCGTTCAGCTGCGATGTCCTGTAAAGACCATTAATATCTCGTCTCCTACTCAAGTGGTTGCTCCACCTGTTGTAGCAATGCTTGCGATCTAGTCTCTATTGGGACTCTGGCTTTGGTAGCACTACCGAAATCCATAAGGACGGGAGTCACACCATCGTCAGCAATCATCACGTTCCCAGGTTTGATATCCCTGTGAGCATACGGTACGTGCTCCCTCTTTCCGGGTTCCGCCCCTCCATTTGCGGCTTCGGGTAGGTGTGAAACCTCGCTTTCATCCTCGAAAACCCCTTCCGTTTCTCTATCTGCTCGACGATTTTTCATGAGGGGTATATTGGAAGATGACTCATAGGAATATCCACTATCATCATTACCTTCGAAATGTGACAGTAACTCATCACCTTCGTCGTCGTCGGAGTGATGGTTTTTCGAACGCTGGACACGCGATGTAGAGGGTACGTGCCTAGTTGGACGAGACTGCGACTGCGAACCAGATGGTGTGTGGTAGTCGTGCATTGCACGAACGGCTTCACAGGTACCCTTGAAGATACGAATCATATCTCTTTCTGAGAAGTGTTTTCCGTTGACGACATTCGCGTTTATGGCATCTTGAACATTGCCGCGCTTTTTAATGTGTTAAAAAATAAGCAGACGATTGATATGTACGAACCTTGTAGAGGGGTAAGAAAAGGTATACAATCTGTCCCTCACCTTCCGGATCCTGAACCACTGCTGAATCCAGGATGCGTATTATGTTAGAATGCCTTGGGGAAAGCTTACATCGAAGAAAAGCAGCTATAAGAGCCAGGGATACTCACTTAAAGCGTCGATATGCCTCGACTTCCTGCATGGCTTCCTTGACACCTTCGGACCCGGTCGGACATCTTATTTTCTTGAGTGCAAATTGCCTGCCGCTTGTTTCGTCCTGAGCAAGATAGACGAAAGAGAAACCACCTTCCCCAAGGACCTTGATGATATTAACTGGCAAGGTATGTTATCAGATCGATGAGGAGTCTACGGGAATTGATATCACATTGTGACAATGTGATCTCAAAAATACTGACACGTTCGACCATTAATCTTCACCCGAGCTGACTGTTGGCAGAGACACGAGGAGAGGGCCCATATTGCGTCCTTAGCCTGGTCCTTGAGACTGTCGAGTGCGTGGGTGAGATAAGGAAAGGCCATATGCAACGATCTCTGCTACCTCGCCGTTGAGGTGGGTTGTTAGTAGGGATGGATGTAGACAACTGGTACTACCGCACGAAACCAGTGAGAGTCAATGAGCATAGCCACCTTTGCATTCGCTGCTTGTCACGCTGTTCCGAGCCAAGTTGACAAGTTGATTCTACAAGTCTTGCTGCAAGTGGCAGCTCTCCTCATGGTATTCTAACTCGAACGATTCGAACCAACGTGCATCAAAATGTGGGTTTCATTAATGATTTCCACAGAACATGAGCAGCGGAGACTCAATGTTTCAACCAAGGCCTCATGGCCAGGTCCCTGAAGAATATGAACGAAGCAAGTCATCCTCATGGCTGCTCCAGTAGTACAACTCGAAACGCACCACCAGTTATTAGGGGTCCAGAATCCGGATACCGGATATGTACTCAGATGCAATGATTACTGATATACATCTGCCTCGTGCACTGGGTTGACAACCAACGAATGCCATCCGGCGCTCGTAGTGCCCGTCAGTGTCCCCCCATATCGACCCTTCACTACGTTCAACCTTCTAGTTGCCTGCGTTCTCCGGTCGGAATTTCTTGCACATACTAATAGAAGTCAACATGGGGGCGCTAGAAGCAGACGAGACCAATATCCTCCTTGCGGGGCAAACAGGCGTTGGGAAAAGCTCCGTTGCCAACATGATCATGGGAAGACAGGACAATTCAGTAGATGCAGCCAAGGTGTCCTGCGATGCTCATCCATGCACCACAGAGACTAAATCTTATATCGCACGATTGGACTCGGGTGTTCAATATAGGCTGTGGGACACGCGAGGGCTTGATGAAGCGGTGGAACACCCAGGGATCAAAACCAAGATACGCGAACTCTTTGTTCGTGCACCCGATCGCGATTTGAAGGCCGCTTGTCGCGACCGAATCAAGAAGACCTCCCCGATCCTGATTTGGTGTATTCACGCCTCCAAAATCGATACCATCTTCTACTGGGAACAGTTTCGCAAAGTTTATGTGGAGTATTGCGAGAAGAAGGCTACACCGGTCATAGTATTAACTAAGATGACCGTCTCGATGTCAGGCGAGTGGGAGAGTAGATGCATGGCTCAGCTTAAGAATGTTGGGCTTGATAGCGCCAGTTACAATATTTCCCTAATTCGGGTGCGGGAGTACAAAAAGGCAGCTAACGTCGAATACAGTGAAGATGCTCAGTCCCTCAAGCGACTTGTTTCTCGAGTTTCGTCTGCTTAAAAATCTACGTATATATGCTACCTCTGATACCGTATGTTTCGATAGTTCGTTCTCCCCTTTGAATTACCTCTGGAATGCGACACTTCACTGACACAGAATTAAATTCCTTGGATAATTACACGTGGGACCTAGGGTTCTGAAGACACGCAGAGACCTTCCAGGCAAGGTATGATATTGGCCTCGAGGTCAGAGGACAACCACGAGTGTCGAAATATAGGCTATGTCCCAGTGCTCGTGGGCGCAGCCGACCAGATAAATAGCTCACGGCCGCAAGCTCCAATCCTGTATACGGTCGCGTCCCATCTTCTTTCATAGACTGGTCTTTACAGTTGATTAATGTTAATGAAGGTCAGTCCTTTTGACTTGAAAGACGCTCTTATCCTGAAGCATCGTCGGAGAGCAGCACATCGCGGTCGTTGGTCCCACCGGAGTGGGGAAAAGCACGCTAGTGAACGTGCTTAAAGGCCCTGGAACAGCTCCCGTTACCAACGATGCCGTTCCATGCACCATTCGGGTCAGCCAATATGATATCGTGGCAGAAGATGTCACATACTGTATTTGGGACACCAGGGGGTGGAGCGAAGCATCGGAAAGAGGAGCCAAGAATGCGTTGGCTCGTTTTCTACAGCTTATACGAGGCAAAAGCGAAGCGGACCGTGAGCTGAAGAAATTTCTGCGCAAAAGGGATCCAAAGATCGATCTCATCCTGTTCTGCATTGACGCAAGGAAAATAGCACAAAAAGAGCCTTGGATGGGTTACAATAAAATATATGCCAAGTTTTGCAGAAAGAAGGTTAAAGTAGCAGTGGTAGTAAGTCAGATGGAGAGAGACATCAGGAGCACGAATTGGGAGAAAGGGATGGCGAAGGGGATAGCAGGGATAGAAGAAGTGCCAGCATTTCATGAGACGCAAGATACACGAGATTGCAAAGCTAGGTTGATGCGTCTCATTGCCAACTGTTGCTAATCATGTCCTTGAATCTGGATGT
This sequence comes from Chalciporus sphaerocephalus, assembly GCA_038094055.1. Taxonomy (NCBI): domain Eukaryota; kingdom Fungi; phylum Basidiomycota; class Agaricomycetes; order Boletales; family Boletaceae; genus Chalciporus; species Chalciporus sphaerocephalus. The sequence continues at coordinate 206,158 of JBBPTH010000033.1, read as the reverse complement.
GAGACAGTGGAGCGGTTAGGAAGGGATCTTAGAAAATAGTACTTCTCTACGACGAAGATAACTCGTGCAGGCATTGAACTGTAACGAATGAGTATCACCACATAGATGCTAGCTGCGTACCTCGATTGAGAACGGGAGGACTTGGATGGTCTTCGTCAGCTATTATTCAATGCTTGTAGTACACTCCCAAATGCACAATCTGGACCATTTCACGAAGAGCTACTCAACTTATTCTATTCGGCTCTGGAGGGGCCTGTGGCCTAATGTCTTAGCTTGGAGCTTGTATGATAACAATCATAAAAGGTGGTGTTTATGGTTACCACGGAATCAGGTTGTGGGCGACTTTCAACGCAGTCCAATCAAAACCCTTCAAATCCGACTTGATCACTTATAACGTGATGGGCGCTGTCCATTGCCCGCTACTACAGTAGTAGCATACGTATAGCAATATGGCACCATGACGCCCAGAAGTTACAAGGTAACTTGCACTTTGCAAGTTTTTTGCACACCTCCGACGCTTTATAGCCAGTACTCTGCAGCACTTTTACTAGTCCCATGTGGTATGCCCACGAAGCACTCACTGAGTTACTGGCTGTAGTAAGACCAAGCGGCTCAAGCACATTATAGTAGGTTACGAAGGCTCACATACTAGTAGACCGTTAGTCTGATGCAGTCTCATTTTGGCAAAGAACAGCTGCAGGGTCATCCAGTCCCGGCGGTTTGATCACAATAATGCGTAAACTTTGGGTAAACGTAGGGCGTTTACTCAGATTATGTCCTTCCGCTCCTGAAACTGATTGAAAACAGCTACGTACATACATTTGGGCATGCGAATTCAGTGGGGTAGTGAATTAGTACGACATGGATTTGATGTCTCCATTAGCTCTTCGGTGCCAGTGTCAAACTCGCCTGCAAGCGCAAATAAATACTATGGGTCTGCATATAAGTGGGCAAGGTGCAATCATTTGCCTTTTAGAAGTTCACAGCCCACTATGACTCCCGACGAGTCCCTTCCCGATACAACTTGTACCCTCTCCAGGCTGGTGGTTGTCATTGGGACAACTGTGGCACTCCATGTCGCAATGACTTCACCAAACCCACCACCGAGCACGAATGATCTTCGGGAAGTTTCCACTATAGAGGATGTATCCAAGCGTTTACTCAAACCGTTCATGCAATGTTTCTCTCTCGCTCCTGGGATAGTCGAATTGACGGCTATCGTGACGCGACTTATCGCTTCTTCACAGTTCGATCTTGCTTCCGGTACATGCGCAGAACGGATAACTATGTCTCCTCTCGCTTTTGCTTCATGCATTATGGGTCTCGCGGGAATGACTATCCGATTGTGGTGTTACCATGAGCTTGGAAGGTTCTTCACCTTCGAGCTGGCTTTATTACCCAACCATAAGCTTATCACAACCGGACCGTATGCATTCGTGCGTCACCCAGCGTACGCAGGTGGATTCTTTGCTTTCATGGGCGTGACGCTCGCCAATGTGAGTCCGGGATCGTGGGCGTATGAGTGTGGCATGCTATCTTCTTGGTGGGGTGTGGCATGGGGCCTCATCATAGCAATCACAAGCGCAGTCCTCGTCGACCGGTGCGCGCGTGAAGATATTATTCTTCATGTGGAATTCCGAGGGCAATGGGAGGAATGGTGCAGCAGAGTCAGATGGCGAATGGTTCCATGGGTTTACTGAACCCTGCCTATGAAATCACAGATACTTGGACCTCAATGGGTTATACATACCCTGCATCCTGTGAGCGAGGACAATCTGCGTAAGCGCTGTGCTTCCACAAATACTTAACTATCCCTTTCAGGATTGTTTCAAATTATATTGGTCCTGGAGATGATCGATGGATAACAGGGTGACCGGTGACAGGCAAAGTAGACAAGCCTGACCGCATCAATCATGACTGACAGCCTAACCGGAGATCTGTTAGAATACTACGCGGCGCCATGAAGTGAAACAGACGCGTGAGATCACTACTTGGTCGGGTTTAATGAAGCTGATGCTTAATCCTATTAATATTTCAGCGATCGGATAAAGCTCTCCTCACCGCGTTCAAATCTTGCTCCATTACCTATCATCTGATCGTGATAACGCTTGGTTGTGCTTCTGGAAGTGGCCAGACGGTTCTTCCTTGCTCGGAACCAGATCTACTCAGAATTTGGGAGAGTATCGATAGACCCTAACTCTGTAGCAGCAGTTGCAGAATAGGCGGCGGGGAAGAATCAGGGAGGCGGGATCATGGTCTGGCTAACCCTCGAGCATCTTCACGGAACGTGCCTGCGCCGTTGATCTTTCAGTTTGGCGCACACTACTATCTAGTTTACTAGTGGGTCAGTGTTTGCCATGCCAAAGGACTCAAAAAAGACTCGTTCCTACCGAAGCGCAGTACTAGCGTCACACCTCTCGGGCGTCGAAGGACTTGGAGACTTGGGGGAGCGTGACGGTCACGTCAAAACAACTGGGTCGTTGGATGGTATCAATACTCGGACGGTTCCCTTGCAGTGTGTCACAGTTTCGTCTGGGCCTCGGCGACGATCATCCCGATCTTATGCCCGCGGACCGGCTTCCCTGGCGTAATCTATGGTAGTGATCGATTGGTCGCTCAAATGTGCTTTTGCAAATGATTGGAGTGGACTTGCAGACATACCGGGGTGATCCAACGATGCTACCTACCAGGATGTCATCATGGAGTCGATATCAATGGAAGCACTGGCACGCCACGGCCTGCTGGTGTACACATGGTGATAAAATGATTCGCCTCGTGCACAGCTGCCAGTTTATTCTTCCTACTAGAATGTAGTTCTCCGCATCTCCAGTTTGACATCGTTCAATCCGTGCCATTACACGTATAACATTTATAGTCATTGTCTATCAAACTAGAACTTTGTAAAGACAATAAAACATGTCGTCCTTGCCGGTGAGACCGGGGTCGGGAAGAGTACCCTGATCAATTTGCTCAAAGGCGAGAAAGTCGCTGAAGCGGACAACGACGCCAAACCGTGCACCACTAAGGCCAAGTCCTATGACATTGTGGACCCCGTAACGAAGGTCAACTATTACATCTGGGATACGAGAGGACTCAACGAGGCAGCCGAGCAAGAAAGCTCGCTTGATCGCCTTCTCAAGTTCATCCGAATAAAACATGATGCTGAACGAGAACTAAAGAACCTTTTACGCGGCAAGCATTCACCCAAGATCAGCCTCGTGTTGCTCTGCATCGATACAAAGAAAATCAAGGTCCCTGTCCAGTGGAAGATATACGAAAAGATTTTTGCTGATTTCTGCGAGAAGAAAATACGCGTCGTAGTGATTGTCACTCAGATGGGGGACGAGGGTATCGAGAGATGCGAGTGGAAGAAGATGGCTCAAGAGGCGGCGAAAGGGATATATGTGGAACTTCCAGATTTCAGTATGATGGAGGCAGTACCGAAGTTCGACGTTGACTGGTTAAATGAGTCGAAGGTAGAGGTTTGCAGGACCAGGATCTTCAAGCTCCTTTCGAGTTGCTGAGACCATGTGTCCGAGTTATTGAACTGTAGACAATCTCATCAGGATCTAAACACCTACTCGTATTATGTAATCATTGACAGTGTACCACAGTCGAGCTAAACGTGAAGAATTACGAAGAGTTAGGATTCGATAAATACTAAAAACATCGAGAGAATGAATACGAGTGAGCGTGTGACGGATAAAAACACAACCACGTGTAGCTCCATATCACCAAGATTGAGTATACGCCTATCCAGGGAACACCACCATCATTCATAACCCAACTCCGCATCAATCCTTGCCTTCCGTAAAGCTTTTCTCTCCTCATCAGTGAGACAAGACCATCCGTCAACTGTTTCAGCGAGCTCTTCCTCTATCCTCTCCTCCATCTCGAGTTGTTTCTTGGTCTTCCTAGGAGGAGGGGGACGCGGTGGTGGTGGCGGTGGGGTACGACGGTTCGGGTGCAGCGGAGCAATTCTAGACAGCATAGTCTTCGAGGATTTCAAAAAAGGCAGATATGTTCGTGACGAATTTGGAAAGGGCGAACTTGGTTGGGAGTTTACGCGTCGAATGAGATCGGACATTCCAGTTGGCTTGGGTTTGACTGAGGACCCATGGGGCTGGGGAGTAAATGTGGGAGCGGGTACGTGTGACGGGGTCCATTGTGGAGGATCGGCGTTGTTTGGTCGTACATTTTCCTTGCTTCGATCTTTTCCTTCCATTTCATCTTTTCCTGCTTCCGGAGATGTACGCGGTGGATCTGGTTCGTCGTCGTCGGACTCTACAGCTCTTCGTTTGCCCTTGCAAGCACCAGTTTGCGTAGCTGGCGCTTTCTTGGTTCCGGAGGAGGTTACAACAGTAGGGGAACGCCGCTCTTCAGTGAAGCTTGCATCGTTGGGCGAGCGGGAAGAGCCGAGTTCATGCGACGTCGGATCTCGAGATCCAACCACTTCATCGACAATATCCGACTTTCTTCCCTTCTTTCCTTTCGTTTGTGATTTCGCTGAAGCTATCTTTTTCTTCAATGTTGCCTGCCTCTTCTTTACCACAGCCTTTCCAGACGGTATATCAGGGGACGGAATCTCAATTCCGGAGTCTATAGGTCCGGAAGACGAAGAGGGCGCGAAGAACGGGGGTGGATTAGATGTTGGTAGCGAAGGTTCCCCGCCGGGGGCATGGATAATATCCAAATTGTCGTCCTCCACGACTGAGGGTTGAACCCTCCTTCGTTTCCGGTGAGTAACGACGGGCGAGGAAGTGGGGGAAGGCTCATATGGTTGTAGCGGCGTGGATGGTGGAATAGTAGGCAATGTCGACGGGGGAAGCTGAGACGATACAGACGGACCTTGTAAAATAGGAGGGTCACTGACCACAGGCTCACTGGACCGAGAGTCAGTCGGTACCGGGGTCGGGTCTTTGACCTTGACCTTGGGTTTCGGGCGTGGCTTTGGCTGCGTCTTTGGCTTCGAGCTTGGGTTCGCTTGTTTCTTCTGGCGTTTAGTAGGCTTCAAAGCAAGCTCGTCATCGTCCGAAGTCAGTTCAATAACATCATCATCCGGAGCTGGGATATATGCGGGCTTCTTGCTTGTCTGTGCTTTCCTTGACCGCATTTTGGCACGCTCGGCGATATCAAACGAAGAATAAGCGTCGTCAGCCGCCTCAACGGGACCGAAAGAAACAGACGAAGCAGGACGAATACTGTCATCTGTTCCTCTCGTCGCCGAGATAGGGGGGTCGCTGATGTGAGAAAATGGTGTGTCACTCTGCTGAATAGTCGTGGGGGGTTTCTTCATGATCACCGTGGGTCTAGGTCTGGGCTTGGGAGCGGGTGGATTGGGAGGACGGGAAGATGGGCTCGTGAAAGTTACAATAGAAGAGTCAGCCCCGGCTGGAGGTGGGGTGAAGAGGGACTCGTTGGTGGACGTGGGATGACCGCGTCCGGGTGTACGAGGTTGATCGGAGAAAGATTGAATTGTTGATGTTTCAGTGGCTGCCGCGGAAGGAACTGCAGCTGGCAGCGGTACCACAAGACGAGAAATTGTTTGAGGGAATCCATCCTCATCCTCGCTATCCGCTACTGTCCATTGGTCAGTCATCTCATACAATGACTTCCTTGATCTCTCTTCGCTCGAGCTCGTCGTTGTAAGTGTCGATCACCGCACTTTGACCAGTTGATCCACCGCGTCTGCGGTGTCATGCCCACCACGTGATCGCGATATCTGAGACCCCAGACACTGAACTGGCAGCATTCATCAGTTAGTTTGGTCATCGTCTTCAGCAATGTCAACGTCTCAGTCATCGTCAATCCAACAGCGGAGAGGGTCTACACCACGGGCGGTGTCTTCTCCATTGCGCCCGATGTCGCCTCCAGGTACACTTCCACCACGATCACCTTCTTTGATTGCACAGTCAGTCTCGCAACCCCTCACTCCTCCTGGGTCAGCGTCGAAAACTCGCGCTAAAGACCTGCTACGCAAACACTATGGGCTTGGAGTTGGACCACCACTCCCAATACCTGGAAATAACAATGATCCAATGAACATGGACTCGCCAGCTTTCGACGCAAAGTCTTATTACGATCAATTAATCACGACGTCTTCTCTCACTACCTTACTGAAGCGTGAAAACGAACTATTGTCAGGTGCGTATGTCAGTCGTAAACTTGCGCGACGTTCATGTTGTGTGAAGAGATCCGACAGCTTGAGAGCGAACGCCAATCTCTAGTATATAATCATCATCATGAACTTATTGCAGCAAGTGACACCATTGCAGCGATGAAGAACCGCGCTGAGAGCCTGGACGCAGATCTAGATTCTCTCAAGGCCGCCTTCTCAGAGATATCCCGACTTGCAGCGGAAGCACCTTCCGAGAGACAGTCCCCATCAAGTACTACTTTGGACATATAGGCAAATGTTTTGCCACGAATCTGCTGTGCTTCCTACTAGGCATCACCTCCGCCACTGGAAAACGTGATATTCTATCTTTTCTCGTGATAAAATGTATACAGATATGCTAATGCCCATCAAGCAGGCCCTAGGCGTGCATTAACCAGAAACCTTATAAACATAGAATTATACCATGTTCATATCCCCCACCACGAATTGCCTATCATACTCGAGGGAAGTAAAGTTCCGGCTGCCAAACGCTTCCCGTTCGATGTTGCAGAGAAACAATGACGCAGGTTTTCCACATTGCCGGGACTGCGTCTGGGACTTTGTTCACCTCCCACCGCTCGTAACCAGGATCGATCACTGCACCCTGGTTCTTCAAAGGAGTTAAAGATTGCTTTTCACTCTCGAGGAACGTGAACCTACATGGAGCCATCGAGCAAATTCCTCTACATAAAATGCAAGGGTCATCAGCAGTATCTTTGTCGTCAAAGGGGGATTATGCTTGATACATAGTCGCTTCTCAAACGGATACTGAGCATATCCAGGCCACTATGGAAACATCAGGTCAGTTTCGCATGTCTTGAATGGGATGAAGGCATTACCAAGATTTTGATCTTGACGTATCGATCAGGGTTTTGGGCGAAGACTGGCTGATCGCCGTTCACGAGATTAGGCAGCTTGTCCATGACCAATAGATCCCCAAGTGTGTAAGGATCTTTATTCCCCTTGCGTTGGAAGTCAATGGCAGGGAATTCGACACCGGCTTGATATGAATGACGCGTATATTGGTAGAAGTGCACTCTTTGTGGCAACCTTGCATATTGCGAAGGGAGATCTGGTTTATCCTTTGGATCCGAAGTCTCGTAGGTCACATTTCTCCTGCCGTTCGATGCCGACAGGGGTGTCCGTGCAACATACGTGGCAGGATTCAAAACATTGCGCGCCGGATACGGGTAAGATGGGTTGTTAACTGGTGGTTCACTCACGTACACCGACTAGGTCATGGTGAGCACGATGGGACCTCGATGACAACAAGTCTACCCACGTATTCAGGCTCTGGGCTAAGAGCGTTTGCCAGAGATGAATATGTCGAGACATGGAATGGAAGCTGGTGAATACCACCATTCGGAGAAGGGAAGTGATATGGGGATGAGTGGGATTGATCCATGGTATGAGTGTAAGTAACGGTTGAGAAGGAAATCATGTGCGTTTTTATACTCGTGCAAGATTGTCAAAGCGTCTCGTGCGCATGAGTTGTAGCGGAAACAACAGTCCGCTTTGATTTCTTCATCCTCATTCTAACGGACCGACGCTAATGTCCGTACACACAGACGAGGTGACCCACGATGGCCTACAGCGCGAAGTTAATTCAAAGCACGCAACTTTCGTTGATTCCCATTTGTGGTCCAGCAATGGTTGGCCCTTTGTTTGGAGCGGCGATGGCGACGACATTGCAGCCACTCTCAGACCACTCTGAAAGGCAAATGGATTCGTGTCCTTGGCAACCGCAGTGTTGAAAGAGAAGGCAAAGGACCGAAGATCATTGCGATTGGTATTTTGTGGAAGTAAAAGAATGAATGGCCTTTACGGTGAAATCCGAAGAGGTCGTTCATTTAATGTTGCTTAGATCGTTGCATATCACTCCACGGGGTTCGCATTACCCCTGGCTACGTAGCGACAAAACAAACGTTGACGCTGTGGCGAGTTCGGAGTTGCCGATGTGCCATTAAGCTCCCATATAGTCGAAATTCGAAGCGCTCGACTCGACTGCTCTGACCTTTGAGCTTTGGGCCTGAAGGCGTGAGAGTTGCTTACGATGAACTGTACAGAAAGTATATAACCGTACCCTGCGCAACGCCTTTTCCCCATGAACAATTATGGGGACACTAAAGTTCGGGCTTGGTCGAGCTCTTCCGCATCCTTGTCCGCGTTCCCGTCCTCTAGAACGACGCTCGGGTGTTTCTTGCACTCTGACCCTTCTGCTTTGGTTGGAACTTCTCGCTTGACTAGTCTTGGCCTTGTTTACGGAGGTACCGCCTTTTTTGCTGGTGCCCATGAACGAAGAAGGCTGCTAGAAGAGGTGATTCTAGCAGAGTGGGGGTTCTACATATATTGTACTTGGATATTGAAGGTCTTGATATCGCGGTCGAGTTCGTTTATCCTTAGCTTCTGCATCAAGTCCGTTTCAACTTTACGTTCGATCCGTTTGAGCATGTCCTGGAGACTTTTTGCTTGCTTGCGATTGCTGTCGTTCGAATGTTCATGGATAAATTGTGCGAGGAAGACATTGCCTGTGACGATTGAGACCGGGAAATATAAGCGGAACTCGGCAAGTTTGAGTTGTCTGCTTTGAGCCACCACTTGCCCGGGTCTGCAAACAATCAAGTGCTACCAGCACTCCCAAGAAGAGGCAGATGTCGACGGCCACAACGATGACAACGATGCATACCCAGGGTTTATTACCTCTCAAAGCCAGTTCTAGCTCTGGCTCGTCATTGTCCAACACCCCTTCCCCCTCTACAGCCGAAGCAACCCTCCAGTCACTCTACAACAGGGCGACAAGGGCTTTTCTTCTCAACGATGTTGGTCTCGCATCTACTTTGGTCACCTCCGCATTGGCATTATTGCACCCACCCGTAGCCCCTACCCCAGACGTGTTCGATTCTCACCGTCGCAAATGGGACATTCTCCGTATTACGATGGAGACCATGGTTTACTCATCGCCACCAGACCGTTTCACTTTACCGGACTCGCTCCGGGACCTGCTACTGTCTTCTCCTCAATCCTTCGTTTCGATGTCCTACGCGCGTTCTCTCGCCCTGTTCACCCCAGCGTCTTTGCCACGAACGCCTACTTCCGCCTTTTTGCCTTACCAAGTCCTGCTTACCCTTGTCACATCCAGTATCAAGGTGAATTGCCCCATTGTGGGTCGGGAGATAACAGAAGACTGGCTGGCGAATCGTGGGCAGTATGACTATGTTCCGTCGACGGGGGAAGCGTACGAAAGAGTGCTAGAGCTGTATTGTTTGCATGTCCTTCCACGTCTGGAAGAGTGGGATTATGTCAAAGAATTTCTGATGTTTGAGGGTGAATTGTCACAGGAGAAGAGACACGGCTTTCAAACATCATTAGAAAACCTTATGACACAAGCTATGCAAGAGAGTGTTTCTCAGAAAACGCCTGACCCAGTCCCGGTATCACCACGCTCACCATCCCCCGCTCCGTCTGCATGTTCTTCGAGTTCATCTCTCTCCACTACATCTACCCGGACGGCAGTTCCACTTACCCGCACAGAGGTTGTACCCTCGAAGCTAGGAAAACAACGGGCGAGATCTGCATCGTCCGTTGCCTCTGACGTTACTGTGACAAAACGCGTCGTCCGCGAGAATTCCAAGAATCGTACTTCGACCTCTCGCAATAGTTCGAATACCAGTGCAGTTCGAGCTCCACGTGTGTTTCAACGCTCGGTCGTATCGACAAGGGGACAGTCCCCAGATACGCTCGCGCTTATCAAGGAGTCTATTCGCACATACTTTACTAGTAATCGCCTCACGACGCTGGCTGTATTGTTCGTTCTCCTTCCAGTGTTGTCGTTCATTATCCGACTCCGACGTGCGCGAACCGCGGCAGTTTCAACAACTACGGTGGACCAGGTGAAGCGGCGTTTAATCGACGCCCGTGGCGATTCGGTCTTGCGAACGCTTTGGAACGAGGTGGTGAGGGCAGTATGGGACACAGTTCGCATGGGAGGTGGAGGTCTGGTATAGGAAAATCTGAGTCGTGGACTTTTTTGGATATCTTAGTTTCTACTACTTATTGTTATTTGATTTCATTTTTACCGAGTGCGATCTATCACGTGATTGCAACAAAAAATTCATTATGTGAAGGGTCTCCAGAAAGCCCTGATCAAGGTCAAGGGGACTATGAGCAACTTGATCTCGTGCGTGTCATGGTAAGTCATCGCCAGTCTATCAAACCACACCCTCACCATTTTTCAGGGTCAAACAGGGCGTTGCTGCAAGACACCCCCGTAAATACCTTCTTGATGAGAGCGAACTCGAGCGCGTTAGCAGTCTCGCGCGTATCGAACTCGAAGATGCTCGAAAAGAATTAGAACGTGCACACAAAGCAGCGCAAGAGATGGGGAAAGGCGCCGAGGGTGATGAAGCCGACGATCCCGGTGACGGTGCGGATGATGGAACTGAAGATGATTGGGTCGACGAGGAAGAAGACAACTCGATGGTCGTGGATGAGGATGAAGAAAAACCGTTGGTGGACAAGGGTACGAAGACGGATGATCTGGCGGAATATAACCTTGATGATTACGATGATGATGTAGAGGAAGAGGGTGTTGGGCCGTTTACCAATATCAAAGGACTGACATATTATCGTGATAACGCCGACGATCCGTATATTACACTCAAAGAGGATGACGAAGCTGACGAACGAGAAGAGCTAGAGATATTCCCCACCGACAATCTCCTTGTCACCGCCAAAACGGAGAACGAAGTCTCCCAACTAGAGATCTATGTCTATGACGAATCGCAAGAAAATTTATACGTCCATCACGACCTCATGCTTCCTAACTTCCCCCTTTGCCTCGAATGGCTTGACCTCCCACCGGCCTCTAGCTCGTCCTCCATGCGAACCAACGAACTCGCGAAATTTGGCAATTATGTCGCTGTGGGTACGCTGGACCCTGAAATCGAGATATGGTCTTTAGATGTCGTTGATAGCATGTATCCTGACATGGTCCTTGGACGACCTGATAAAACGGCCGCTCATGTCCCAGTACCCGCTGGGACAGGCAAGAAAAAACGCAAAAAGACGAAACCGAGACCTTTATCGGATGCCCATCACGTTGATGCTGTCCTTGGTCTGTCATGGAATAAAACACATAGGCAAATGCTCGCCTCGGCTTCTGCAGATCAGACTGTCAAACTTTGGGATCTGAGCCGTGCCCCGATAGCGGATCCTGACGGGCGTGGCGAAAGTGTCGCTGCGATACGGACTTTTAGTATTCACAAGGATAAGGTGCAAGCGGTGCAGTGGAATGAAAAGGAACCCACGGTACTTTTGTCTGGTAGCTACGACCGCACAGTTCGCGTCTTCGATTCGAGAGCGCCAGATACCGGCGTGGGCGCAGTGTTGGGTGCAGACGTGGAGGCTCTCAGATGGGATCCTTGGGAATCGCATGCTTTCTATGTCTCGCTAGAAAACGGTCTCGTGCTCAACTTTGATGCTCGGACGTTACCAACGGATCTCAAAGCGCCGTCTCCGTCTCGGTTCACAATTTCTGCCCATGATGGCGCTGCCGCTGCTCTGGATGTCAACCCCCTCCTTCGTGGATGCATAGTGACGGGTGGAACGGACAAACTTGTCAAGGTTTGGAACATTGACCAAACCGAAGCCGGCAAACCGTCCGTGAGCATGGTTGCATCCAGAGACCTGGATGTGGGGAAAGTGTTTTCTGCCGTTTTCTCGCCAGATGATCCGCTCACGATTGCCGCGGCTGGATCAAAGGCCAGGCTTCAGCTTTGGGATGTGGGCACGAATGCAGGCGCGCGGAAAGCCTTTGCTGCAAAACTCTCAGAGGCTGGCAAGGTTCTAAGGGAGAAGGAAGGGGGAGGTCTTGTGGGCGTCGTCAGCGAGGGAGAGGAGAGCGACAGCGGCGAGGATGAAGATTCCTGATTGGCAGAGGATGCATATTATGCACGAATATCCCACTTGCGAATTTTAAAAAAATGAAAAAGTGAATTTCCAGGAACATACTATAGCACGATGAATGTGAACGTGCGAGGATGTGGAGGTATTTCTACAGTTCTACATGAAGTCGTCTGCCTCTTTTCCAAAATCATCCAAAGCCTCGTCGTATATTTCAGTGTCGATTTTGGTAGATACCTTGGCGGCGCCTAATGTAGGTTTGGCCGTAGACTTTGGTTTCTTCTTCCCGCTTGCCTTTTCTCGTTGTTCCTTTTGCTTCTCGTTTGCCAGCGTGGTCAGGGCACTTGCAGCTTTGCGGACCTCGACGTCTCGGAGAGGTTCTGCGAGTTGACGAACATGATACTCGACAAATGAAGCATAGAGAGGCTTGTTCTGATGTCGCTTGATGATGACTTCGATTATTTGTGTAGACAATGCTTGGAATTCTTCCTTTGTCTTGGGGTTCGCCGAGATCAACGAATCGAGTTCCTTCGACGATGTCCCACCAAGACCTGCAGCACCGAACAAAGTTGCTGCGTTCTCAAGATCCGCTGATATTTCCCTCTCTTTCTCTCTCCGGGCCTTTTCTGTTGGATTGAGAACGGAATCTTCATCATATTCGACATCGCCGCTTTTTGCGGATGCCTTGGCTGCTTCTTTCTCTGCGAGCTTTGCTTTCAGTGTGCCTTTCTTCTTTGGAGGTGCAACCGGTGCGAGTGCTGGTTTCTCCTCCTCCTCGGAAGATTCTTCCCAATCGCTGGCAGGTGACGATTCTTCCTCGTCCTCGCCTTCCCATTTGTTCCTGACAGGTTTGACTATCGGTGCTGCCGGGGTTGGTGCAGCGTCATCGTCTTCTGTGTGGTTGTCAATAGTGGGTGTGATGAGCGATGTGGTGGTTTAGATGAAAGAGAAATAAAACGAATACCCCAGTCGGACATTTGTCACACAGATATCGATGGAGTGAGTCGAGCGATGAGGTGGAGGAGTGGCAAGGACTCGGATCGACAGTGTTAGACAATTGAAGTGATGAATCTTACCGAAGTCTAATCGCGTCTGCTGTTTCTCACCCAACTGCGATGGTCACAAGGCAAGTCTGACTCCGAGCACTCGACCGTCAACATACTAAACGACGGGCTCACAGTGCGAGACTTGTCCAACTCGCTATCCCACTCGTCAAATCTCATGGCTTCACTCGTGAAGCACTCGCTCGAACGGTGCTACATCTCCCCCAACCTCATCTCACACCCCTTCCGGACGTCGCGGTCACAGCACTCTTCGGGCGGGGCGACGACGCGCGGAGGACGCTCGTGGATGCGTGGCTTGAAGATGCGAGAGGGAAGATGAAAGAGTGTGTGCATGAGGATGCTCTGGCGAAGACGGCGAGCATGAGTATGCAACGCGTGCTGCATGCACGGTTGAAGATGAACGAACCGGTTCTCGAGCATCTCCAAGAGGCATTCGCGTTGCTCGCGACATCGTCGAGCGTCGTGCCGTTAGACCCGTCACCAGTTCTAAAGCACGCCGTACGTGTTGCAGACCAAGCGTGCTGGATAGTGGACCCAGAAGCGAAAGAGTTGGCATGGTATACCAAGCGTGCATCCATCTCCGGAATATACCTTGCTGCTGAGCTGCACCAGATTACGTCGCCCAACACTGCGGAGTCGTTCCTAGACTATCTCATGCAGAATTCGGCGACAATGGAACAAGCTTTCCACGAAATCACGTTGTATGGTTCGTATATTCTCGATGGCTGGAAAGGGATTGCAAAGAGCAGAGGTCTGTTATGATCTGCGTTCATCTGCCATATAATTTGTTGCCGCCATTCTTAGACCTATACCTTTTCCACACTACTATTTATTGTTCCGACAACGGTGATGCGTCCAAGGATACAAATATGTGCGTGTAGGAGGAGTAAGATGTCGCGTAATCTAGGCGAAAAGGCGGGTCGAGGCATTACAAACCTAGGTATAGGTTCTGCGAATCACAAAACAGAGCAACTGCTCTAGCGAATGCTATGCCCAGTTGTCGATGAGAGAATCGCGCATCTCACCGATGACTGCGGATGAAGATTGCCCTTGGAGTTTGAAAGCAGCTTCGATCACACTGATCTCTGTTGCCGTCGTGTCGAGGCCAGTGAAGGCACACCAGTCATTAACGACTAGGCCAGCACCGATGACATCCGAACCGCGGTTGACTGTGCCCGCCACCAAAGGCACCTGTAGCAAGCTACTCAGTTCATTTTGATCTTGAACGCTCGTCTTTGGATGTACGAGTCCACCCTGATTAGTGATGGCACAATAACTTCCGACAAGGACGTTGTCTGCGACGGTTTGACGGAAGACTTCGACTTTCAGGACATCCGCAATGATTTCCTCTGTCTCACGATCGACGTCGGGGTGGACGAGTGCAACGTAGTCGTTGCAGGCGATGACGTTTCCGAGTGCAGAAAGGCGCTCTTCGACGCGTTGGATACCGACCGAGTCAGGAAGTGAGTTTCTGAGATGTTGAAGTTCCTGATCTGTCGTGGTAGATGGCACTAGTAGGCCGTGTCGATTACCTGCGTGACGTGCGAGTGGGTCCGAAGTAGTGAGATGAGGAGAGAGAGAGATGACGGGCCTCACTGACCGGCTGTCAGACGACCGATGATACGAGTACCTGCGATGGTCGTGTGCACGATGGGAATGACATCTGCAAGCTCTGCCTCGAAAGCGGAATAAAAATTTGAGCTGGTGTGCATCGCGACGAGGCAATAGCTGTTTGTGAGTTTGGCAAACACGCCAACATCGCTGCTATTCTCAAACTGTACACCTGGGGGAAGAGAGGGTGACGAGATGCAGCTTTCACATATTAGAGATGTACACACGAGTAGCCATAGCTGCACAGGGAGCGAGGAGCGGGTGGGTCGGGATGGGTGGCGGTATGAGTAGAGGTGTGTGAGTCGATTAGATTGTGCACATCTCAGTTCAATCTCGACCTGATATAGCCGAAAAATTGACGCTCGTCCACGCCGGTTCCGTTGGATCAACCGAGTCAACTCACGGACACTCACGGACACTCACAAAAATTCACAAGGACATGCTCAGGACGCGTTCAGCAAGACTGTCGAGTCATATTCATTCATGGATCAGACAGACGCCCTGCGCGTTCACCCCCAGGACTGCGTTACACAACACCGCGCAGGGGGACTTTACCGACATTGAAAAAATAATGCTGGACAGCTTCAAGGCGTGTGCATCATTCTATGACCTCCGCCTTGTCGTACTCACCCCAGCCAAGGCAACAGGTCCATTGTCATTCGCGACATACATGCAACTCTGTCTCTCCCATCCTGTGCACGGATACTACATGAAACCATCACACAACGTATTCGGTGCACGGGGTGACTTCATCACGAGCCCCGAAATCAGTCAGGTATTTGGAGAGGTACGGCCACGCCCTCCGTTGTCTCTCGTCGTCAGATGCATCTCAGACAGGTCCTTGCGCTGTGGTTGGTCGGTCGATGGGTGGCCGCTGGTGGATCAAAACCGTTTCGGATAGTTGAATTAGGTCCCGGACGCGGGACGCTCATGGACGACATCCTTCGGGTCGTCCGACAGCTTCCATCTGTACGTGACAACCTCGCGAGCGTACACATGGTCGAAACAAGTCACTCTATGCGTGCTATTCAAGCCGAGAAAGTGAATCGTGCTAAGAACAAAGGCCGCTTTGCAGTCTCATGGCACGACGCGCTCGATCAAGTCTCCCAATGCGACAACGTCTTCACCATGCTCGTTGCACACGAATTCTTCGATGCGCTCCCAGTGCACGTCCTCGAGGTCTGTGAGCTCCCTCCTCTGTATCCAACCAACGATGAGTGCTCAACATCGACCTGTGATGTAGAAAACGAACCAAGGATGGAACGAAGTTCTCATTGCTCCCTCGAATGACCCTAGCATCCGATATACCATGCCATCCCAATCCACCGTCCTCGTCCCCCCTTCCTCCACTTCGCCACCTCCAGTTCAACCACTTTCTCCGCGCTGGATGCGTGTTCTCTCGCCCACTCCAACTGCATCGTCTACCCTTCTCGGTCATGCCTCCCCGCGATTTGCCATCCTCCCCATCGGCGCTCGCATAGAGGTCTCAGGCGCGTCTGTCAAAGTTGCACGCCAGATTGCAGAGCTGTTGAGCAAAGAGAAAGGATCGGCAGGTGGATGTGCGCTCGTGGTCGATTATGGAGGCGAGAAGACATTTGGAAACTCGTTGCGGGTGAGGCTCACTACCATTACTTACCATCACCTCTTGGTCTATGATCGACTGACAGCGAGACAGGCGTTCAAGGCGCACGACATAGTAGACGTGTTCCACCGTCCTGGAGAGTGTGACGTGACCGCGAATGTTGACTTTACCCTTTTAAAAGAGGTGCTGAGCGATCTGGTCACCCCGCATGGCACGCTCTCACAGGGTAACTTCCTCATTGAGGTCGGTATCCAGCTACGTGCTGCTCTCCTCATGCGAGCTGCAACTACGGAGGAGCGGAAGACTCTCATCGCGGAGAGTATCAACCGACTCGTGGACCCACTTGGCATGGGTGGGCAGTACGCAGTACTCGGTGTGACGGACACGCTGAAAGACGAGCCCGCATGGCCCTTTTTACATGACAAAACACCAGAGTAAAATATTGGCACATATATGCAAATACCAATCTGTCAAGAAAACGGCAGGGACTTTCGACTCAGAAAATTCCGTCCTGCATCAGACTGTATCTCCATATTCCGCTTTGATGATGTCCGCAAGCTTCTCAGCAGCAGCGAGCACAGTGCCAGTAGTGTGACCAGAGACGAGCTTAGGGTATATGGATGCGTCGCACACTCTGAGACCAAGAGCACCCTTGATTCTCATCCTCGAGTCCAACGGAGCAGCTGGATCATCTTCTTTACCCATCGTGCAGGTTCCAAATGGGTGATAGAGTGTCTCCACTCTTTCCCTAATGATCTCGCCAAGCTCCTGGTCGCTCAACTTATCAAAGTGGTGGTCAAGCAGAGGATGCTTATTGCCAACGTCAGTAATCGACGAGAATGGGGCTGTGTGAGCGATCTTGTACGCAGCGCGGATGGCTCGAATGAGAACATCTAGGTCATGTTGTGTAGCAAGGTAGTTTGGATCAATGAGAGGATTGTCCCAAGGGTCCGCCGACTTCAACCGAATGCTACCAACACTGGTTGGACGCAAGAGAGAAACCAAGATGGTATATCCATGCATTCCCTTCTCCAACTCGAGATTGTGATCCTCAATAACAGTGGGGACGAGAATGAGTTCCACATCTGGGGCGTCAGGACCGGAGGTACTGTCCTCGATGTCATGGTCGTATTCTGCAGGAGGGAACAACTTTTGGTCGTCCGACCGGAAGAAAGCAACAGATTCACCGAGGTTAGTCGTAAGAGGACCGGTTCCAAACATCTGGTATTGTAGAAGCGCATGGGCAAACTTGATGTAATTGGCTACAGTGAATTCTCCAGCCATGCAGTTTAAGTAATTAAGCGAGATACCGTGTTTCTCAGCGAAACGGAGGTTGAATGTTGGGTGGTCGCTCAGGTTTGCGCCTACGCCGGGCGAATCCACGACGACAGGAATGTTGAATTTGGCGAGTTCGGCGGCTGAACCAACGCCGGAAAGCATGAGGATTTGGGGAGTAAGAACGGCTCCACCACAAACTATGACCTCCTTGTTTGCCCTGGCACGAAAGCGAGGGGCGCAATCCTTCGAGTCAGCAAACTCGACCGCGACAGCGCGCGGAGTATCCGATGATGAATCAAAAATGATCTTCGTTACACGAGCGAGCGTGGCAACTTTGAGGTTAGGTCTGCCCAAGACCTCGGAGGTGAGATAAGCAGCTTCGGCAGACACCCGCTCACCGTGCTTGTCGATATATGTCACTCCAGGATGTGAGTGAAAGTGATTGTCAATACCTGGGACACTTACTGATCTAATACGGTGCACGAGAGAGGTGGGGACGTGGTAGGGCCATCCAAGAAATTATAACGACATACTTTGTTAGTCCCGAGCGTCCCTTCAGAGGCGTTGAAGTCGGGACTGAATGGAATGCCGTTGTTGATGCATGCCTCAACAAATAGGGGGCCTGCTCTCCAAATGTAGGAATGATAGCCAACGGTGACAGGGCCATTGGTGCCACGTTGACTGATGTCAACATGTGGGAAATTGGGATGCGGGGTATAGTTCTCGAATTTACGGAAGTACCTCTCGAAATCCTTCCAAGCCCATGTATCATCCCCGAGCATGGTAGCAAACTCGTCGTAGTCGGATGGCGCACCGTACTGAGCCCTGTAGGGGGTAAGATAAGAAATAACGGAGAAATGGAGACGTGCATGAGTGCGTTAATGGAGGAACCTAGGACGAGAAGATCAGTGAAGACAAGCGACAGGGAAGGAGTACGCACATCCGCCAAGCAAGCGGGCTATATGAAAATCAGCATGAAACAGTGATCTGAGTTAGGGCTTAGAGGGGCGAACCTCTAGGCCAGTACTTCCTCTTGTTGTGTGCATGCCGCTGAGGTTCTGTATAGAACGTGTAGTCATGTTGGCCACGGTAGAGAAGTGAAAATCCAGCAGGTACTCTGCTCTCTAATATTGCCTTCCCGCTGATGAAGCGGGGTTAATGGAGTGTATGTGAAAAAATAGAGTAGACAGACATACCTTGGACCAGCCTCGATCAGGAGAACATGGAATTTGGGATTCTCGGAGAGACGAGAAGCAAGGACGCAGCCAGCAGGACCTTTATGGAAAAAAAAAACACACACACATGAGAGGGAAATTCGGATGCGGGAGAGAGGAGAGCGTATGGTACCTCCACCGACGATGATAAAGTCATGCTCGTCGAAGTCAGCGCTCTCGACGTTGCGAGCGACAAGGGCGTAGTCTGTGACGAACCCGTGCATCTACTCGACGGCTATACAGCGTAAGATGGTTGTCAATGACTGGACCAGTGCACATTGTGAAGTTGTGGCTGTGTGAATTGATTGGTCCTTCTTCCATCGCCCAACGGTGACAGCGATGGTACCAGACAACGCTCCTCCCTCTAAAGCCTCCCTTCTCAAGTGGTGGTCTCAGTTTACAAATGCACAGAAAACTAAGAAGTTTCCAGAGTATAACAAACCGCTCGCCCACGAACATCATCCCGTCTTTGGTAAGCCTCTCAAGGAGAGTCTCAGACGGGCGAGTGTTCAGATCTCGACTGCCAACGCCAACGGTGACCTGTATGTATGGGGTTACATCCCCGTCGTCGTCGCAAAGTGGTCCGTATTCCTTAATCCTTCTAATGTACCCCTTACTTACTCGTACCTTTCAGTGGTCTCTATCTCAAAGAGAACGGTACGGTTCTTTGTTCCTCCTTTTTTCGCGCTTCCATTGGATGCCCTATTCAGCTACCGAAGTCGAGGGCACCTTCCGGGTAAATGGTTCTGCTAAGCGTATGCGCGAGCTTCAAGCTGCCTTTGAAACACTTCCTCGGTATGGAAAATCTCTCGATTGGAGGACTGAACATTACACCACACATGACGTTGCCAGCGTCTTCCGTAGATATCTGACCCAAATGCCTGTAAGTATTCATCTACGGCCCCACACTATCCCTCACCTCTCACTCAGGAACCTGTAATTCCGCATGACATGTACCACGATGTAAGTCACTGCTTTCGCTTTGTTCCGCACCTACTCCATCGTTGCTATTCTCAAGTTCCGAGATGCCCTCGGTGAGTACCCTGATCATCATCGTCATCTCTCGCGCCAACTCCGTCAGTAGCCCGACAGCCCTTTGATCGTCATCAAGTCATTGCCACTTACAGGCTTTTGATTTCCCGTATGCCAAAGGCCAACCAATACCTTCTGCTCTACGTCTTGGATCTTTTATCAGTATTTGCTCGCAAATCAGATAAGAATCTCATGACAGCTACCAGTACATGTCTTCATCCTTTTTATTCATCCCCCACATCGTTCACATTACATTGTTCTTCCAGATCTTGCCGTTATCTTCCGTCCTGGTCTTATTGCACATCCCAAACACGAGCTTTCCCCTGGAGAACATCAACTTAGCCAAAATGTTCTCGAGTTCCTCATCGAGAACCAAGACAGTTTCTTACTCGACATACCGCCACCGCCACGTCCTGAACCTCCTTCTTCGTGGCGTCCATCCCATCATCTCCCGTCACGCCCGCTACATGATCCCGATGACCCAGATCTTGTCGTGATTCCCAGCTCCGACGAAGAGCCCCCGTCAGACGATGGGTGGAAGCTCGCAAGGGACAAACGACGTATCACCAGACGACGCACGACTCATGAACATCTCGGTGGGTTGCCCTCCTCCGCGCCAGCGCGCTCTACCCTTCCACGACGCTGAACGCCGACCCTTTTCCGTCTGTTTTGGTATACTTGCGTGGATGTCATTTTTATCACGTTGAACTTTATGCCCATGAACTGTCCACTGTCTTGTTTTGAACTTGATTGATATCACAGATTCCCCGATTCGATCAACGACACCACAGGACCAGGGGCAGCTCTCCCCCGTTGCTGAGCGGCCCGGTACGAGCCTAGACACCCCAACGTCGGCGGCGCTTAATCGCAGTCGGACCTTGCCGTCACATCGTTCTGGATCCGAGGACGACAAAACTCGTACGCGGTTGAGGAAACAAAGACCGCAGGTACCTTCGCCTGAAGGACTGACCCCAGGGGTTAACGTGAGTACTTAGTACTATGATCAGAAAATGCGGTCGCTGCGGGGGAGCGAAGGAAGGGGAATATCGATATGATCAGGGTTGTGTCATACTGATGATTGGAGTCTCAGATCTACTTGTATGGGCTTTTCGATTGTGTACTTTTTTTTCTTCGTTTTTATACTGTACTTATCTGTACCGACGTTTTCTTCGCGTTCGACTCGCTTGCTAATGTAGTGTTGATAAGGACCAGGTGTCGTAAACGACTCCGTGTCCACGACTGACGGGGTAACGCGTCTCTCACCCAGATTGTTCGGCATGATGGAGTGGGTATCTCGAGGTGGAGTCTCCGACATCACAAATTCACAGACCACAATGATACGCGACTCATACTAACGACCAGGACGAGTGTACAGAACATATTCTCTACCACGGCAACCATCCGTAGGAGCTGCATATTTACCCGGTTCCGCAGCAAGTCTAAGTTCAGAGCGGTCAAAGAATGGGACTATGTATAGCGAATGGCTAGGCACGCTGCGGTGCGGTGAGTCAAACGCATGGACCGAATTAGCCCTGATATCCGTCCTGCCTGTTCGCGTTATTACAACCGACGTCGTCAGAGTCACGTCGGACCATCGTCTTTCCTCACCACCACCCCCCTTTATCATCCTCATCTCCCTACTGTACCTCTCTCCTACTATCCTCGAAAATCATGCAGCAAGGCAGCGACTACATGATGCGCCAGGTGCCATCATACAGTAGCCATCCCGCCATGGAATCCAATCCAGAACTCCAAGCTTATTACGATGAACCCGTAAGAACTTCCCTTCGTCTAAATCCTCGAACTTAATTATATTTGGTATATATAATACGGTCGACTAACGACCGTATCCACCTCCCTCTTTCCATCTCCACCTCTACTTTGTCTACCCTCCACATTCCAAACAAATCCACTGACTGCTGTGCAGCCCATCGCAAGCCAACTCGGCCCACACGCTCGTTCACCATTCCATTCAGCTGCTGAATTCAACCCCAACTTCCGTAACTCACAACCATCTAGTTTTGCGGAAGTGCCCTACATGCCGAGCGCAAATCCGTACGAGAACTTGGAAGTTCCGCGTAACAGCGACTGGCTCGAGAAAACAAAGCGCTCTAACAAGCGTTCCAAGTACATTGTGCGTATAGAAAAATCTGTTTACTCTACCTTCACCTGACGACCGACTTGTCTGTCCTGTCTTAGGTTATTGGCAGTGTTCTAACCCTCGCTGTTCTCATTGGAGTGGGTGTCGCACTTGGTGTGATACTCACAAAGAAGAACGACTCTAGCTCGTCCTCTGGCAGTGCCCCCACAGGTACAAACCCCAATGACCCCTCTGACTTCCCGAAGAACCCTGCGCTCAAGCAGTCGTTCTGGGGTATATCTTACACTCCTGTCAACGCCCAACTGCCTAATTGCGGTGCCACCCTTGATGGGTCTATTCTCACTGACCAGTTGCGTGACATATGCTGAACAGATGACAGAGGAGGTCATCGAGGATATGCAGGTACATTCTTAATCTATCAATCTTCTGTTGCAAAGAACTCATTGCTTTGCAGCTTTTGTCGCAACTCACAACAAACCTCCGTATGTATGGTGCGGATTGCAACCAGTCTTCCCTTACTCTTGCGGCCATTCAGGCTACCAAGGTCAACATGAGTGTTTGGCTCGCGAACTACCCCGAGGTTGGCGACAACGGAGTAGCTTACGAACGTCAGAAGGGAGAGATCCAGACTGCCCTTGAACAGTTCGGTACTGCCAACGTTGCTGGCATACTTGTTGGAAATGAATACATTCTGGAGTAGGGTTTCTCAAACGTTAGATCTGTCTGCTTGCTTATTGTGGCATGACAGTTCCGTTTCCGCCGCAGGGGAGACTGATCCCAATGGTCCCGCTGGTGATGCAGCCAAGTTACCCTCGGTACCCATTACCGCAACGACCTCACTTTTCGTTCCAGCTGCTACTGTGCTCATTGGGTACATCAATGATACCAAAAACATGCTTAGCTCGATGAACCTGAACCTTCCCGTCGCCAGCGCTGATGCAGGAGGTTATGTTAACACGCAAGTTCTTGAAAATGTGAACGGCTTTATGTGTAACAACCATGCATTCTTTGCAAATCAGAGTATTCAAGATGCTGCCGGGTGGACGTGGGAATTCTTCGAGACGCAGAATGTGCAACCTGCCGAGAGTCTCTCAAACAAGCCTCAGATGTATATCGGCGAGACTGGTTGGCCGACGGGTTCGTCTACTACCCTCAACCCCGATCCCAATGATGGTCCATCCATCGCTTCCGTTGGCAACCTGCAGATATTCATTGATAACTTCATTTGCCAAGCCAAGTTACCTCCAAACGCCTACTCTGGTAGTGCATTAATGTTGCTAACTTTATTGTTGCAAAGCGACCCGGAATCAGACTTACTACTACTTCTTTGAGGTACGCTCCACTTTTACGCTCATCTTGTTGTGCAAGCTCAACATGTGGTGTTCAGTACATGGATCAAGCATGGCAGGTAAGCACTGCCAAGATGTAGTATTGTGTGTAGATGCTTACCCCCTGCTCTTTTCCAGGGAGCGGAATACGGTGGTGTTGAGGTAACGTTGTCCCAAGATTATTGTTTCTGACCAATTTAACATCATGTTGACAGGGTTACTGGGGCTTGTTCGATGACAAGTATGTATCGCTTTATCATCTTAGTTCATTTGAGTTGACGTGTAAAAATTTAGTAAACATTCCCACATGCTAAATGCAATGAACCTTACCCGAAGACAGTAGCTTTGGATGTCCAACATGTACCTTCATACGCTTCTCTTTGAGTCTTCCGACATCTTTGCGCGGACTTTTGTACATTGTTTAGTTTTCATGGATGGTTGGCTCCTTTGATTCTTCCTCCCGTCTTTTCGACTTACGGATTTCGTTGTACCTCCGTTTCTATCTGCACCCATGTCTAGACTTTGGGCAGACTGTATGTGCTTTGCATACACACATGGGACGGATAGATCGGGGAAAAAGGACCCTATGAATTTGTGGTACATTGTTCACTGAACGGACGATATTAATGCTGTTATTTCGTGGATTTTAACTTGCCTGTTGGTTCCGGGCAAAAAGCAAGTGCATCAGCCGGGAGTCGAACCCGGAGCTAGGCCATGGGAAGACCCAATGTTACCGCTACACCACTAATGCATTTGTCGATCATCTCGGAGATAGTTTCCCCTCCATAAGTACATCGCAAGTGCCTGATTTGCTTCTGACTGACAAAACCAAGAGAGACAAGAGAGTCTACTAGTATGCATGTAGTCTTCATATACACAAGCATTCCACAGTTTCAAAACCATCAACATGATGACGGGGTGCATTTGTGAGTGAGGTCTCTGGGGATAGTTGGCCTTGGCCTTATATCCCGTGATTGATATGAAAACAGACATAAGGCTACTGCAGTATGGTAGAGTCGGGCAGACTATTTTTTTTTGGTGCTCCAAAGTTAGATTCAGAAATCAAGAGGTGACAAAAGTTGATTGTGTGCACATGCAACAAAAAAGACGACAATCATGGCAGGCAGCAAGAACAGTATTTCGATACGGAAAGACGATCGTCCGAGCTTTCAGACACGCAACTACCGAGGCTAGACCAGCATTTTCATATCATACATCCGAGAAAAAAATTGCATCAGCCGGGAGTCGAACCCGGAGCTAGGCCATGGGAAGACCCAATGTTACCGCTACACCACTAATGCCCGAAATATAAATTGGAAGTGACTTTCATAACTTGATCCTCAGGCAATTATACGACACCATCTCACCACAGGACTGGAGGGAAAGCAATGTTCTGAACTCTGAAACAACGTATGGACAAGGAGTCTTACATAGATGAATAACCTAACACCAGGCGCACCATTGGCATCAACGCAACTCCCCTTCGCCCCGCTCCTGCTCTACTTCCCAAATTTCCTGGACGCCTTGCCTGAACCAGACGATGTTCCATTCCACGAGGCCTCTTCTCATTTCGTATACTGCTGTAGGCAGCAAAGCGAGAAGGGCTAGATGGGGTGTGACAAGGTGGTAGGTGAGGGTGGTACCTGGTTGCGCAGGAGAGAGAGAAGTCGAGGCAGATGGGTAAAAAGGGGCATTACCCGGCTGACAGTCGTTACTCTGAGCCTCTGTGGGTAGTCGAGCAGGTGCATCGTGGGAAAGAGAAATAGCTGTGGGAGGAAGTGTTGGTGGTGGATCAGAGTTTGATATCCGGTCAGGTGTTTTAGATCTAAATGACATTAGTTAATTTCAGCTGCGATGGACGTATTTACTGGGGAAGGCCCTTACTTGTACAGCGGTCCAAATGCAGTAAGCATTTGCAGGTAATCACAGCAGAGGTTATGCGTCGCTTGGTCGACCGGGGAAGCATCAGTTGCTACGTACAATTTGCTTGTTATGTCAAATAGAAATGCTTTTGGCGACGATGTATTAGAACAGAAAACGTTGAGTAAGCCCTCAAGGTAAGGTAAAGAGTCGACCAGCTTGTGGATGACACGCGAGAACGCTTCTTGGAGCGAGTGATCATAAACGGAGGTCAGATGGAAGTTCAAAGGAACCTGTTCATACTCTGGTGACTCGTCTGCAAGACGGTCCATGACACGTTCATGAATCTGTCGGAAATTCTCGATCTTATCATCCTCCTGCAGCTTTTCTGCTTTGTGTACAAAAACCTCGAGATTGATGTTCAGATTAACTTCACATGCAGCTACGATGAACTCGACGAGCTTCGCAACTGGTTGTTGATAGAGGTCGCGTATATCGATAACGAACACGATACAGTTGAATTCGGAGAGCGGAGCACCCAAAGTATCGACGGTAATATTTCCAGGACAGTCCCATATCTCCAGCGGGATAATGGTGTCAAAAGAGTGTTTCGTGACGCGCATTGTAGGTTCCAAATAAAATGTCTGCTTGGATGGCAAGTTTTTGAACAATACTTGCAGAATGGATGTCTTTCCACTCCTGCGGGTTCCTAAGAGGAGGATCTTGGTTCTGTGCAGTCCACCACTTTGCTTCGGCTTCGGAATAGTGAAGTATGACTCTTGTTGTTGAGCGTGAGCCATACCTAGGGATTCAACCCCACTGGCAGGTCGTTTTTACAGGTTGTGATGGTGCTCGCCCGAGTGTAAGCTCGAGTCGGTCTGATGCATCTGGCCGAGTCGGATGAGGGACGGAGACACGGGGGGCATTCCAAGTTCCCACGGCTGGTTAAAAGTCTGACTGTGGATCCAACTGTGATCATCCCTCTCTCTATTTTACGGTCATCATGAAGTTTGGGAGAAAGATCACGGTCTGTGTACCCTCGTCACCTTCAACTCCTGTCTAGTTTCACTCAACGCTTGTCCTTTACGCCGGCGACTCTTTACGACGAATGGAAGCCTTACTATATTAGCTACAATCTGCTCAAACGGGAGCTCAAGGACCGAACAACATCACACAGTTGGGATGACAATGACGAACTCGAGTTTACTGCTATGCTTAAGAAAGAACTGGACAAAGTGCATGACTTTCAGAAACAGAAGACTTCGGAGCTCTCGAGACGTATACGTGACGCCGAACGCGACGTGAAGCGTCTGGTCGCGCAGCACGACTCTCAATCACCCTCCGAACAGTCCCCCGTCACGCCCAGTGATCCCGAATCTCTGAGTGCAACCAATTCCGATGATTACGGCCCGGATGAGGGTTCCGACGACGACGACGATCTTGAAGGAAGTGGTGACTCTTATGACGACTTGGAAGATCTTTTCCACGGACTGGAGGTTGAGGTGGCCAATTTAGTCGCTGATGTACATGATCTCGCCCTATACACAAAACTCAACATTACAGGCTTTCTCAAAATACTCAAGGTGAGTGTTGCCCTTCGTCAGCACCCTTCCAGTCCTGACCATGACACAGAAACATGATGTCAGCTATATACCCTTTCTCTTTTGTTAGTGAACTCACCTCGCTCTTAGAAACAAACAAATATGCCTCTCAAGCCCACATTCGTTCAAGACTATTTGGAAGAACGGCCATTCTACCGATATAATTGGGATGCCCTCATCGTGAAGCTCTCGAAGTTATACGACCTTGTCCGCACTCGTGGTCATCCCGTTGTAGGGGACTCCAGTGCTGGCGGTAGTCAGAGCGCGTTCGTTCGTCAGACGACGAAATACTGGGTCCACCCAGACAATCTTGTTCCACTCAAGCTAGCCATCTTGAAGCATCTACCCGTGCTCGGTGTGTAGCGTCAATGAATAGCTTTTTCAATAGTCTGACTCCATTCCAGTGTTCAATGCGGAGAAAGAGTTTGAACTCAAAGATTCAGGTACGATGTATGGTATCCTGATGCTTGAGTTGCCTTACAAGCTTCAACAGCGATCACCTCCGTATATTTTGATAACGAAGACTTAGACCTCTATCTTGGCCGATTAGAAAAGACTGAGGGTGCTGAAGCAATTCGGTTGCGATGGTACGGTGATGTCGGGGTGAAAACTGTAGGCACATCACAACTTGCTGCATGCCATCTGACTCCATACCGAGAACAGATCTTTGTGGAGCGTAAAACGCACCGTGAGGATTGGACTGGTGAAAAGTCCGTCAAGGCTCGCTTCCCTATCAAAGAGCACCTTGTAAACGCTTTCTTGCGAGGAGAATATACCATGGATGCTGAGATGCAAGCTTTGGCTGACGGCGGGAAGAAAAGCCAAGCTGAAGTAGACTCGATGATCCAACTTGCTAGCGAGGTGCAGTATCGCATATTGACACGTAAACTCGGACCTGTTATGCGCACATTTTACAATCGAACAGCCTTTCAGCTCCCTGGCGACGCACGAGTACGAATTTCTCTTGATACCGAGCTTACTATGATTAGGGAAGATAACTGGGACGGGCGTATCCGCTCAGGAGACAACTGGCGACGCACCGACATTGGTATCGACCATCCTTTTGAGCAACTGCCCTCAGAAGATAAGGAACTTTTCAAATATGGCGTGCTTGAAGTCAAACTGCAGACGCAGCTGGGTCAACAGCCTCCCAAGTGGGTCACAGAGCTCGTTCAATCTCACTTAGTGGAAGCTGTTCCAAAGTTCAGGTCAGTTTGTGAACGGACATTTCATTGTTTGCGACTCATTTTACGTAGTAAATTCATACATGGGTGTGCCACTCTACTACCTCATCGTACGGATCTCGTTCCGTTTTGGCTCCCTCAAAGTAAGTCATCGAGAAGAATCCAGGATAACTTGCGAATGACTGAGTTTTTACATGAAGTGGACATCGATATCCTTAAGCCTAACACCGGGTATTTAACAGTACAGCGACCTCAAACTTCGTCATCACGGATATCCTTCGACCACGAGCGATCGGGTGACACAACGCCGTCGCAAACGTACGCGGAACCGGTTTCCGAGGGAGAAGAAGACGAAGCAATGGATCTCGTACCAGCAAAAGACGAGGATCGGCGCACCGGTCTTCCTCGCGCAGAAGTTGCAGCAGCTATCGCATATCGCGAGACGGCTTTGAAGGAGCGGGACTCTGGTGATGCTCAAGCCACTGGTTCATCTTCCCGTGACGAAGAAGTACATGAACGTACACCGCTCTCACGGAGCAGGCGGGGTGAGCACGATGCTGAACAGCAGCGTTCACGCCAGCAATCACTGTCTATTGATCCGTTGTCATCATCATCGGCATTCGACAAGGCATTGACGGAGCGATTACAGGTAGCACAGACTGATGATGACGAGACGAGCCCACAATCTCCGGGAGCCGAGGCCGAAGGGTTGAACGAGGAAGAAATCCCAGAGCCAGAGAGACTGCTCGTACGAGACTGGATCGCACCCTCCGGGAAGAAGATTGCAGTACCTGTCCGTATTGAACCCAAGGTATATTTCGCAAACGAACGAACATTCTTGAAATGGCTAAACTTTGCTGTCCTCATAAGTACCATCGCGACGACTCTTCTTAACTTTATCCCCCCCGATGACACCACGGGCCTTATCAGTGCAGCACTCTTCACGTTGGCCGCTTTGCTCTCCATCGCGTACGCAGCCGCCGTCTTTGTATATCGTGCGGTGCGACTTCGCGCACGAAGTGCCGAAGGGCTTTATTATGACAAGTATGGTCCGACTCTCCTGTGCATCGTATTGTTTGGTGCACTGGCCGTGAATGTCGCATTGCGCGTTCGAGATATGATATGATTGCGGAGTGATCTCTGCGGACGAAGTGATGGTTACCTTCTTGCTTATTACGTATGTATCCTTACTTCGGAGGTTGGATCCAGTTTCTCTTTTGATTCGTCTGAAGCCTATTGCAACGAACATGTTGGAACACTGGTGTATTTAAGTTCGTTTCATTAGCAGTAGTTGGGAAATGATATAGGAGATAAAAAGTTATGCTGGAGTGAATGTGAGGTCCAGGACAGGATGGCATCGAATGGTGAAGACAGCTTGCTACCCCAGAGCAGCGACCATAAACAAGATTTAAAACTAGAAAGAAATATAATGAAGATGCGCTTTGTAACATGCGAGAGATTTGCTAGACAAAACACAAGTTTATGACCTTGAAACGGCAGATAAAAGGATGACCAACCAAACGAGCGTACACCGTCGCAAGGGGTATCAGTCCTTCAGCACCTGTCTGATATATTCGTCCGTAAACCCTCAATACCCCTCAACTTGTGACATGTCATGATCACCTACATAACCCTTCCCCGCAAGGACCACGGCTATCACGGGCCATAGCCGTAGGCACCGTGAGGATTCGGAGATACTCTGCCTGGGCCTCCTGAAGCAGGACTTGGTGTCCCTACCCTACTATCCATATAATGGGTGGCTAGAGGAGGGAGCTTTGGAGTTCCGGTTCTGCCATCCATATACCCCACAGCCGCCTGCGGCGCTGGGGAACCACGACCAGGCATATCATATGCCATCTGTGGGCCTAGACTCCTATTCCTCGCCATCTGTGTCATCGGAATTGATTCCCCATGCCCATCGGACATGACGTCGCTGAACGTATTGGGAACCGGTCCGCGGTATGGGTCATAATATCCTGCGGGCTGACCATAGGTAGCAGGATCGTCACGGTATGGTTGGTTAGGGTTAAGATGAGGTAGAGGCGGGACAGCGTAAGGGTCCTGAGCAGCGTAAACTTCGGGGACAGAAGACGCTGCAATTGAACTGGCATAGGCACCTCCGGGGCTCGGGGCCCGCACAAGGTTAATATCGGAATCATTTTCAGGGCCAAAACCTGCCCGCCCTGTAGAGTTTGTAGGAAGGGCGTGGACATCGTTCCCGTGAGCATTCAACTCCGGCCACTTGATAGCCTCGTTGTCATCGAAATCAGCAAACCGTTTCCTAGTAAACTTCCAAACGAAGAAGGATACTATGGCGATGATGGCAACTCCTCCAGCAACCGAAAGACCAATGATAGAACCAGTGCCTATACCACCACTATCGGACGAGGAACTGGAGCCGGTGTTCGTAGCAGCTGCACTTGAAGAACTCGCGGCAGTGGTAATGTAGCTTGTGTAGGGTTGTCCCGCAGAGTCGGTGGTTACAGTGGGGACTGCCGTGATACTTGGTTGCGCGCTCGATGGCGAGGTTGTGGAGCTTGCTGAGGTTAGCGTGGTTGTGGTAGCGTGCGACGTCGATGAAGTGGTTGTTGCGGGCGTCGAAGTGCTAGTCGATTGCGAAGATGTGTCCAAAGTCTTCGCGGTACTAGTCGTTGAGGTAGTAGAGGTGGTTGTACTTGTGGTGGTCGATCCTGGATCTAACAAGCCACGCATTTGTATGGGGCTATGTTCGTTGATTGCCTCATGCCGCGATACGAACGTGAAGAGTAGCATAGCGGATGCTATGGCAAGGAAGAGTAGTAGTGAGCGCGTTGCATTCTTCATTCTAAACAAATCCGTTTGCTGTAGCGGGGTAATGAGTGTCGAAAAATCCGCAGCAACACCAGGTCGCAAGACCACAAGGGGGTCGTTATGGGTGTCCTTGTTATGAAGACGAGCTTGATGCTGTCGCTATGTGGGGTGGAATGAAACGGGTATTGACGGGGAACACCTGCAAGAGAAGTGTTAGACTTGAAAGTTTCTTGGAGAAAAACGAAACAGCGGCGATGAAAGAGTCGGCCAAGTGTGGCTGTGCTCCGGTGACCGATATCACGATCACGTGGTCAATGTGCACTGCATCCAAGTGTCAACGGATGTCAACGATCTCCCGTTTGTCCAAAATACAATTGAGCTCTCTTTTCTATTATACTGACAAAGTCTGCATGAGAGAGAGAACGATAAACTCAACAACATAAAATTTGAACATATAATCTCCAAGTCCCATCAACTGGCTACAGTGCCTGCGTGACACCCAATCTGCTTGGATCCCCAGACACATTTCCCATCGTCGTTGCTTATCGCCTGTTACGCCGTTGCATCCCTCGATATCCCTATGGAAGAGAGGGTCAGTCACCATCAGTCTAGTGACCTTCTGCCCAACAGTTTCGCAATTTCTCGGCGTTCCTGGAGCCAAGCAGGGAATGGTATCTCTTCTCCTTTAGAGTCCCGCATTTCTATCAGATAATTGCAGAAGACGATGAGCGTCCCATAGCGGTATAGGTAATTTACAGCCACGTTCATCAGGTTTTGTTGCTTGGTACTTCCCTTCTCACATGCCTCAACCCTCAGCTTGTAATCGTAGATCACCTTCCTGAGGTTTTGGACATCTTGCATCAAATCGATTGCACGATCGGTTAGGCGTTTCGCAATTTTACCGTGGGAGAGGACGCTAACGAGCTGTAGGATCGTTTTGTATTCCCCTTGTAAATAGGCCTCCTCTTCAGAGGGCCCATCGATAGTATCGTAGTTCATTACGCCCACGTCCTCAGTGACATCAATAGCTTCTTCCCCGACCCAGTTCGTGACAGTCGATATCAAGCATGCAGTCACCATGCCCGTGGTCGTGCGGCCCCTTCCCATTTGACAATTGAAGATGAAATCGCCTGCTTTCGGGTATCCACGTCGAACACGGTTCAAAAGCTGAGAAAGCGCATCTGGTAATGGTGCCTGTTCATCCGTCTGGACCACGAAAGTCAGCTAGGTCGCATATTCAATGAAAATCAATGAAAATATCGTACGATTGCGACACGATCGTAATCGATCTGAGCATGATGAGCGAAGTCACTCAAGTTTGCGTAAGGATGGACGTATCTTGTAACCCTCCTTCGCCATGAGATCAAAGACGTCCCGTGGTGTCATGATATCCTCATCGGAAACTGTCTCCCATATCGGTATGATGCTGAATACACCAGGGCGCTCCTCTACCTCGTCGTGGAGCAAAACACGGCCTCCACCCTGTCGAAGTTCGCGGATGACATCTGTCTTAAAGCTTTCCTCCATAGTCTCTACCATGATGGTAGTAACTCCAGTAGCCTCGACATTTTCCAGTGGCTTGTCGACTAACCGAAGAACGTGTGGCCGACCCCCGACATAGATGACTGGCTCCTCTCTTAAAGACGTCCAAAACACCGTATTTGTTCCTTGGGGACCGGCATCCACGCGTATTAGCGCTCGTCTTAGTCTACGCGAATGTTAACTAGGATTTTCATAGTGGTTAGTGAGGGCGGACCCTTGGACAGTAGGCATTCCACTGCGTTCACTCAATCAAAGTCAAATAAATGTATGACAAAGTTGCCATACCTTCCGCAGACCATCTTCCCGTCCTGGGCGTCATCAATTTCATGATCAAGACTCCCAAGCGATCTCCCCCTTAGTGTCAAAGGTAGACGTCGGAAATTTGGCGATCCATCAATCCGCTCAGGAAGTGTCATTTTCTGCATGTTTGAGAAGAAGTCGCTCTTTAAAATTGTGGAAGCCGATAAGATACTCCCAGATCTATTGACAACGACTTGCTTCACTTCGTCAGGGTGAGCGACACCATCCATGCGTTCTAATGGAGTTAGTGCATTCAGACCACCAGAGATGAGATCTTTCTCGAATGTCTTGATGACTGGTCTGTTCTCGATGAACTTCTCAAAGCTTTCAACTGACTGCAGGGTATCAGCTTCCGTCGATTGTAAGTAGGCCTGGAAAAGAATTAATTCAAAGTAGCGCCGCAAGTTCTGTAGACCTTTGGAGGCATGGACACGTTTCTGTTTCTGATCAGTAGCCTGCTCCGCCTTCAGGCGCTCTTCTTCAATAGAATCTCGTAGATTCATGACCATCGCACATCGGTCGACCGCTTCATCAACGACATTCTTCACTGTTGGTCCTTGACGAACAATCCGAAGGAAATTGTCAACAACCTGATAAGACGGGCGTTTATTCACGGGTTCCTCCGTGAACGTGTCCAAGCTTGACACCGAGGTTGAAAGCGGTCGAGTAAGTGTTCGGGGAGATGCCTTTGCCAACATCCTACTTGTTCTCAACCATTGTTGGATTAAAAGAATCAGAACTGAGGTTAATGTGCTCCTTCCTCTACCTAGTTGGCAGTTTACAACAATGGCAGTATTCGTTGAATCGATCCGAACCACCAATTCCATGAGTTCACTGATGTCAATCAAGTCCGGTGGACGTTCCGCGGTGATTGGAATGCGAACGTATTGCACTTCCAATTCATTGCCAAATTGCCGGGTTGACATAATATCCCTGAGAACAGCAACATTGTCAGGTCGAACATCTTCCCAGATGGGTGTGACAGAGCCATCTGGCGTTTCTGTATGCAGAAGCAGCTTTCCATCGAATGCTTCTAATTCTGCAAGTACATCGTCTTTGAGTCGTTGCTCTAGGACCTCGAGGCGTGATGCGGAGATCCCTCCATAATCTTTCATATTCCTCAAAGAAAACCGTTCTCGTCTCAAGCAGTATGGAGCACCATTGACATATACGAGTGGTTCTTCTCGAAGTGTTACCCATACAGCCTTGTTGACATTCGGATTATCTTTCTTGACTAACTGGACCACTTCATCTATGGCAGATTCCGTCGGTTGTCCACAAGCGTAGATATTCGTCCCCGGAATGTTCCTGAAATTGATGACGCCACGGACAGATTGTTCGACGCGTTGGGACTCCGAAAGCCATTGGTCCGATTTAAGGAGTGTGCTGTGATGCATTTAGATAGCCGTACATCATCGAGCCGTGTCTCATTCACCTCTCTCTCAGAATGATGCCGCTCCGATTCTGTCAAAAAACGTTTGCGCCATGTCTCGCACACAACGGAACCCGTGCCGCACCTTCACAACGTGGTCGCTGTACTCATCGCCGGGTAATTGACCCCCAGCAATTTCTACATCGTTCTTCTTACCGGCAACTAGCGACTTGTCTTCTCCTCCTGATCGCGATAGAAGCGAAAGATCATTGATGGGCGCAAATACGTTCAATCGGGACCCCCGCGACTTCCTGAGGAACATCACCTGACTTGATTAAAGAAAGACGATATGACATAAGACTTCGTTTCGTGAGAGATTTCTTTGGGGGCCTTACTTCCAGATTTCGGTCCTTGTCTGTATGTTTTCAGGATTCAGATGAGCTAAGAGTATAAGGTAATACAGCTGACCTTTAACCAATCTGAGAATGTCGGCCTGAAGTCAGGAACGGAGTCAACATAACTCGCAAAAGCAATCATGAAAAAGTATTTTTCGAGAGATCTACCCGCTTTGACCAAGATGTCCTCCCTTTTGTCTCCAGGGTCGCTAGGGGAGATGAGAGAATAGCGAACCCGATGGATCAGGATGTCTTCACGTAGGTTTGTCACATGATCACCTGTCCTACTGATCAGCCTGTATCTCCGAAGACTCACCCGAGGGGTTAGAACAATCGAATAACATACAGGTGTCAATGACGCGGTCGACTAGCTTCTTGGCTTGGAGTCCGTGGTCTAAACAACCAAGCAAACTAAGAATGATGCCATAGTTCCCTTGATGTGCCTTGCGCAGATTCTCCAACAACGAAGGCTGTGCCATTAGCAAGGCTATGGCTGACTGCGAATTTAAATACTGTTGTAAAACATAAGTCAATCGAAGCAGGGATCTATTCGAATCCTGCTGTGCACTAGCATTTTCCAATGCTTGCGCTAGCTTTATGTCGGTTGCGGGCTAATCGGAAGATCTGTTGGAGAAGTTTTGGAAAGCTGTGGAAACGACTTTACCTGATTCGTCGGCTATAGAAAACGATCAATGAGCTCAAACCTCAGAGACAAACCACGAGAGAAAACCTTACGGTACTGATGCCTGGTGTGCCGCTTCCAAGTTTGTGGCTTCCAGACGTAATCATGCTGAGTAATGAAGCCTTTCCAGCATAGGGGTCGTCCAAATTTCGGACCAAAAGCATTTTCCGACGGACAATCAATGCGGCAACCATGGCAAATGTTGTTCGCACAGCACCCATTCCACAAGAGAAGACAAGCGCGCTTCGCACTGGATCGGTATCTTTAATCACGCGCAGGTACGCATCTAGATAGTTATCCTGGGTGAGCAGCGTCATCACTTGTATGACCCGAAAAAGGTAACTCGGATCACCTCTATTGGCCGATCTGGAGAAATGGGGATCCTGGGTGGAACAGTCACCAGTTGAAGGAGCGCTGGAAGAAAGAACTTGCCGGTGATACTGGATATTACGAAGATAATGAATGTGAGAACACCTTATAAGCAGATCCAAGTCATTACCTCAACATTCCATCCATCCAAACGCATGCTCTCCCACAGTTCCCGTGATGTTCTTACATTTACGTTGTCAACGTGCGTCCAAGTAGGCAATATAGCGCCCTCTCCACTCTCAGCAGCTTTGATAAAGCGGCACGTTAGTTACGGTTTGCGACAACTACCACAATGGCGTACGAAGTTCGTTATGCGTCAAGATCAATCCGCCGTATCTACCAGGACGGTGCGGTCCAGGAGGTAAGCATTAGAGTTTGACAACATGGTAATTTGGGAACTTACTTGGTCGCCTCTTGAAGAATATCCTTCTTCAGTCGGTTTTCAATTGCCTCTAGATTGTTTGCTCGGTCGGAAAGGGAAAGTGTTTTTCGTGGCTCTGACGCATCTCGCAGGACAAATGGGCGCCCTGATATGTAAACTTGAATAGATAGAGACCAGGTATTCAGATTAAGCATTCAGAGCAGAAGAGCCTCTAGGACATCAACGTGCTAAGCGTCAATGAAACTTACCAATCGGCTCTTCTCGCGTTGAAAACCAGACGACGTGAGAGGGGTCACGAGTCCCAGGACGGCATCGGAGCACGGACAGAATAGCACGAAGTCCCTGGGTCCGAGGCTGAGCGACCCCAAACACATTGAGATTGCCTTGACGGGATGCTCTGAAGTTCGGAGCGCCGTGCACGTTAAGATCTAGATCTAAGGCACGTCCAGAGGGATAGTAATCCGTTTTTATAATAAACCCTCTGGAGAGTACGCTCCCTGATCGGGTCTTGACAACGGATGGTTCTGCATGCTTAAGATTTATCATTAAATCTAAAGGTTGCACGCCCGCGTTGGTGGGTGAAGACAAAGGGCCCTCGCTCGCGGATCTTGTTTCAGCAGAATTCATGAGAGGGTGCGATAGGATGGATCGATCGCAGTGAACGACTGGA
The DNA here is from genome assembly GCA_038094055.1 of Chalciporus sphaerocephalus. Classification (NCBI taxonomy): domain Eukaryota; kingdom Fungi; phylum Basidiomycota; class Agaricomycetes; order Boletales; family Boletaceae; genus Chalciporus; species Chalciporus sphaerocephalus. Next base: position 169,743 of record JBBPTH010000033.1, on the reverse strand, counting down.
ACTGGTGCTGGACGAGTAAGAGCGGATCCTCGCGAGTGAGAGATAATCTCTTGGACCGGATTGGGTTGTTGGTCGGCCATGGGTGCAAGATTCAGTCAAGAGTAGTCTGGCCAGTTGATGGCTGAAGCTAAAGCTTTGAATGACTACACGATGAGTGACCTTGTGCAACCTGCCTGAGCTACCACCGTGCCCGAGTTGCAACGCGCTGTTGGCGTGTATGTCACGTGATGTCTGTTCGGATTGGGATCAGCTGGTGGATCGATGACTGTTCAATGTCAACACCAAGTTTGAACCTGTGCGCTGGACCAGCCTCACCTTCCTGGGGATATGAAAACGCCGGTATTTTACTTCGTTCCGAAATACACGAGGACCTGAAACTGCGGATTCACGTCTTTTCGCATTGCTTCTAACGGGGCTTTTACCGGAACGATATCTCCTTGAAATCTCCGGTGCGGCTGAGTGCTCTACTACGTCGCTGACTACTTCGCATTTGGATCATCGGAGTGTGGCGATAACTTATTATACCACCGTTGGTACCGATATGGCGGTCGCTTTCTTTCGGTATGTCCCTGCATGATAATCGGATCAAATCCAAGAGCCATTTATTTTTTTTTGGTTTGACGCACGGCCAGATCACTTCGCGACACACTTATATCTTTCTATTGGTCAAGCGCGGAATACACGTGTGGTAGTCCTGTTTGTAAGGGAATGGGAATGTATGAGAATTCGTTGAGATTCATCGTCTCATGACTGACGGTTCCCTGTGGCCATCCACCTGATGTCCTACTACTTCCGGTCAATCCTTCAAACCATCATAGCAGGGAATCCTCTTATTTCAATAAAATGAATCCCGAACCACGTTGTGCATGGGTATTCTAAATTAGCAGGGTCAGTGTCTTCCCCTGACGGATATAAGAAGGAACCCTTCTCAGCAAGGGGTGCGCAGAAAATGTCGATGACAACTCCATCAGCACTTAACTTGATCTTCTCCATTATTCTACTTGCACTACTTGCAGGCTACGCCAAGCGCAAGGTTACTCGGACCCTGAGCCTCCCTCCGGGCCCGAAGGGCTTGCCATTATTCGGAAATGTTTTTGATGTCAAGCTCTCTGAGCCTTGGTTAAGTTTCTCTGAATGGGCCGGGTCCTATGGTTGGTGTCTTCCCTGCATCGGATATTACGACGCTCATGCACTCACGAATTTCACACCTAGGTGATCTATTGTACTGTACTCTCTTTGGACGACAGATTCTAGTGATTCAGACTACAGACCTCGCCAAAGCTCTACTTGAACAACGTTCAAATATCTATTCGGATAGACCTCCAGTGAAGACCAAAAAAGATGTCGGTTCGGAGTTCAACAGCGCACTCCTCCAGTATGGGGACGAATGGCGACTTCATCGAAGATTATTCCACCAGTCCTTCCGCGCTGATGCAGCGCGAGATTATCTCCCTGCCCAACAGCGAAAAGCCCGCCAGTTATTGATGGACATCTTTCAATCTCCTCAGTGCTACCAAAGACAGATTGAGCTGTAAACTTTCCTGATACAAAGCCTTGTAACATGAATGCTCACATCACTGATGACACCCAGGTTCGCTGCTTCTTTGATCATGTCCACCGTTTATGATTACGAAACCGTCCCGAACGACGACCCGCTAGTGCTCGCAGCAGAGAGGGCAATCGAAGTATTTGTCAAAGTATCTGGACCGTCAACTTATGCTCTCTTGGAGGCCTTTCCTTTCCGTTAGCTCTGATTTTTTCGGCGTGACATTCATTCTGCTAACCGAGACAACTAGTTCTAAGGATGCCTGCATGGTTCCCTGGCGCCACTTTTAAGCGCATGGCCATACAATCTAAGAAGAATCTGCACGAAATGATAGATGTGCCTTTTCAGTATGCCCGCGACAGAGTGATGTCCTGCGTTTCCGACAGATGTATGGTATCCGAGTCCATGAAACGCTTCCCGGGATCTGGGTCCGCATGGTTTGAAAATGCGCTCAAGTCCTCTTCTGCGACAGCGTTTATCGGTCAGTTCCAAAATCACTAGCTTTGACGTCAATTGACCTGCGACACTTCGCGTAGCTGGTGTTGAGACCGTAAGTGTTTCGTTACCATGAATGCGCAAGACCTTCAGACGACAGAATAGACGGCATCTACGCTGATTGTTTTTATCTTGGCAATGATGCGTTACCCCAAGGTCCAAGAACGCGCTCAGAAAGAAATCGATGCCCTACTAGGAGGCGCCAGGTTGCCAGATTTCGATGATAGGCCATCCCTCCCTTTCGTCGAAGCAGTTTTGCGAGAGACATTGAGGTGGCATCCGGTATTCCCCTTAGGTGAGTAGACTGTTCAACTGCGATTGCCAGAGTTGACTAGATCATCCAAAGGTCTGCCACATCACACCTCCAGGAGTGATGTGTATGAAGGGCATTACATACCTGAAGGTAACAATCACCCTCGTGTCATGTATACGGTCTTATGATGTTCTAGGTTGTGTGGTCTTGGCAAACATATGGTACTTTGAATGATTATGATGCCACGACGAGATCACTGACTTGTCACTCAGGGCGATGTCGAAAGATCCCGTTAAGTACCCTAACCCTGATGAATTTAACCCAGACAGATTCTTTACCGAGAATGGTGAACTGAATGATGATTCCATCTCTCTGGCTTTCGGTTTTGGACGTAGGGTTTGCGTGGGCAGGTATTTCGCAGACGCATCACTATGGATCGCAATGGTCCACCTGCTCTCCGTATTTAGTTTCATGAAACCAGTTGACCAGCATGGAGCAGAAAGAGACCCAAACCCCAAATGGTCGACTGGGCTGATCTCGCATCCTCTCGAGCTGGAATGCCGTGTTGTTCCTAGGCTACCCGGAATGACCGCCATCACACTGATGGAGATGATACAGTCCAGCAATTGAGCCGAAAATTGAAGGGGGATGCCTGCGATTCAGGCGATACTTTGTATGATATTTTTGCAGCAACTGTCGCTGTCAATACGTTCACGAGTACATGTACCATATTAGACAGATTTCCACACAGAATACTTCAATAACTACTGGGTCCCATTACTATTACTCAGGAGTATCCCGCGTGAGCACCACTGCTTGGTATAGCTGCTCTGAGCCACTACTGGTGGTTATCTTGAATAATCGCCTCGATCGAGAGCTACCGCAGCGGGACTTACTAATAGCCGGTGTATTTTGAGGTTTTGAAACTTGGATCCACTGGCATTTCAAGAATTCTGAGTTTGTTAGACAGCAGACAACGACATTCTCGTATATGCATTCTTCAGTAATCGCGGCTAGCAATATCAATGTAGGCGTGGATGGCCTAGAGATTACCATATTCTGTTCCTTGACATCTAACCACTCAAATCAGCCACTCAGCGGCCACTGTTGAGTTACCATGACGGCAATAAAGGTCTCCGAATGCGAGTGCGAGTGCGAGTGCGAGTGATCAGATCGGAGTCAATGCGGGAAAGAGTGTTTCGGCATGTCTTCGAGCAGAGTGGCAGCCTACCAACTTGGAGTATCGGGAACCAAATTTTGGATACGGGAGGATTTGAATGACCGAACAAGTGCGGTGTTACTATCATCACTAGTGGTCCGGGGTATCCGAGAGCGTACCCTCCTCGGATATCCCAGCAGCCATGTTACTGGGCATTTTGTGGACGACTCCCGTCAAAGAGATTTTTCGATAAGCTTACGCAACACTCTTAGCTTGACTCAGTCCCCAGTCCCAGTTTTCTCAACGAACCTCTATAGGGTTCCATTCGCAGTTCGCCCGTTTTGAGAGAAACATGCATGGTAGCTCAAGCCACCACAAAGGCATGAAGTCTAGATGAAAGCAAGTGCACCTGTCAAGACAATGACATAGCGGCTTCTAGCAGGATCGCCGCGCAGACTTGCGAGAAAAAACATCGGTTTCAACCTAGATTTCCTGGGCGTATGCGTGACGTACCCTGGCACTAATTAAGTCCGGCTTCTCAGTCGTTTCTGGGAGCAACTTGAATATGACCAACTTTACCGGTCACCATTAAGAATCCGTGCAGAGTAGGGCCATGTTCCGGTCGGAATTACCTTGGATACTTCTATGGATCCCGAGACAACGCCCTGAACTTTTGAACAGGAGATAAACTGCGAGAGGTAGCATCTCCCCGGAAGTTGGAGATATGATGTATGCCTGGTGTACGGGAACTAAACGAAATGTTTCCGGAAGCTCTGACCCCTTGGGACGGAATAACCCTCGCCTTCCACAGCAACATGACCAATCCCTAGTTTTCGTTGGCGGCCCAGCAGGTCAAAACAAGGGGAGTGTCGACGCCTGGATAATATTTCATCATATGATAGGGATTCCCCGTCGCTGAATACCGGAAGTACGTCAAGACCGACAATGGCAATAAGGACAGCTTGAACCTTGTGCAGTCGGACAGATTAACTCAGGGTTAGCTGTGAAGACAGGTTCGGAGTAGTAAGCCTTGCCCAAGTAATGCAGACGCGAGTGTACATGTACCTTAATTGCGAAGAAAGGGACCCTTCACCGCTGAGAGCCATCGCGGTTGACCTTGGCTGCTTCCCCCGTCCGTCGTGGACGTCGCCTTTAAAACCACTTCATGCATGGAGACCAAACACGCAGCGAAGGGTGTTGACCACTTGGGCGTGATGCCACTCGAGAACGGCGAGTTCAATCTCGAAAGAGGGAAGGCATTCAGGATGGTAGCCCCGCCTGGAATCTTGGTTTTGATAACCGTCACACGGGCTGGGACAACGACCGGGGGAGTCAATTAAACCGACCAAACCGACCAGAAGATAGAACGGTATCCTGGTGATGGGCCTAGTAGCAGGCTCGTTAACTAGCGCGAACTTAAGAGCGCCACAAGACCGTCACTTTGCGGTTGCTTGTAATCTTTGGGTTTCTCGGAACTTACCCCGCGTCTTCTTCTCGAACTGCACTGTCCTCGAGTAACTCGCCGAGTCTTTATTGATGTCTTCCCCTTCAAAGCCTGTAAACATCGGTAGTCCACGTCCTGTTTCTTATCTTCTTAACTCGACTATCTCAACTCCCATTGGCACACCGGATCTTCGAGCTCTCCGCGCTCAGTATCCAGCGACACCTCCAGTACCCAACATCCCAGTGCGACCCACCCCTCCAACTGGGTCATCTTATGTTCGAAATGATCCCTCAAGCCCAAGTTTGATGTCAGATGAGCGGCATTCCATGCTTCATCGTCCCTCCTCTAGCGCAATTACCTCAAAGCGGCCACCTAGCTCTGCGGTTTCAGGAAGTAGTACCGACAACAATCTGATTTTGGACTTTGACGACCTTCCGTACGAAGACAAGGCCAGAGTCCTCAGACGGCACCTCGTCCTTCGCGAGGATCGTCGTCCGAGCCGTACGGATCTTCATTCACTAGCAGGTTTCGATCAGGAGACACTCGACCTAGAAGCGACTTCTGGTGGCTCCTCGACGCCTCAACGATTACAACAAGAAGATTCCGAAACCTTTCCTATCCCATACCATGTTGTAGGTGCAGATGTTACCCACGATATATACAAGTGGCATGCAGACCAGAGACGACAAGCCGCCCGTCCCCGTGCATCATCGTTTTCAGGCTCCGTCGCACCGCCAGATCCCGCCTTTGAACATATACGCGAGCCAGGAGGCTTTAGGCGTAACTACATCCTCTTACAGGCGGATGAACAAGCACTCAACGAAAGGCGACCGACAAACAACTTTATTGACTTTCTTTATATCTATGGTCAATTTGCGGGAGAAGACCTTGAAGAAGACGAAGACAAAGCAGCGGACGAAGAAATTCCAGGACAGGGTGCTAGTCCTTTAACAGAGCCCACTGCTGACGAGACACGGCCATTGCTAAAGGCGACCGGTAGGTCGCTTTCTCGATCTAGGCGACGTGCCGTGTCTGTCAGTGGTCACGGCGATGCAACCGTTCCACAGGCGGTGCTAATGGTAAGTATTTTGTTCGTCATCGAGATAATCCTCACGAGTTGTCTAGCTTCTTAAGTCGTTTGTGGGTACCGGGGTACTATTTCTCGGAAAGGGGTGACCAAGTCCAATTCATTGGTTTCGCTCATGATGCTCACCCACTAAATAGATTTGCCAATGGGGGGCTCTTGTTCTCCTCCATCTCAATCACTGTCGTTGCTTTGGTCTCCCTATATTCATTCCTACTGCTGGTCAAGACTAAATTCGTGGTTTCTGGTTCCTTCGGGGATATCGGCGGCGCTTTGTACGGACCGTGGATGCGCTACGCAATCCTTTTTTCCATAACCATATCCCAGATTGGATTTGTCACAGCATACACTATCTTCGTCGCAGAGAATCTTCAGGCGTTTGTTACTGCCGTCACGGATTGTGTCATCAAACTCTCAGTGCCCTACTTTATCCTTGTGCAACTTGTGATCTTTTTGCCGTTGGCCCTTGTCCGAAATCTGGCAAAGCTCAGCACAACTGCTCTTATAGCAGATCTCTTCATCCTTGCCGGCTTGCTCTATATCTTCGGAAGTGAGATCTCTATAATCGGACAGAAGGGGGTTGCAGATGTCCAGATGTTTAATCCACGCGATTTTCCTTTGTTCATTGGGTAAGTTCCCGCTGCCTTACAAAGCTCGTTTACTGAGCCTGGTGAAAGTACTGCAGTTTTCTCTTTCGAGGGAGTCGGTTTGGTATGTGTAGTGTGAGGTTATTCCATTTGGAGGCTCTGAAGAGATTATCCAGGTTATCCCGATCACGGATTCTATGCGTGAACCGCGCAAGTTTCCTAAAGCGTTGACGGGGGTCATGATTGGAACATTGTTTCTGTTTGGTGGAGCTGGCGCACTTGCATACTTGACTTTCGGATCAGACGTGAAAGCAGTCGTTCTCGTGAACCTTGATCAATCCAACAAGTTCACCCAAGCCGTAAGATCGCATCTGCGTCGAGTCTTTGAATGGCTAATGATTGTGGTACAATAGGTCCAGTTTTTATACTCGTTAGCGATCCTCCTGTCCATCCCCCTTCAGTTTTTCCCCGCCGTGCGTATCCTCGAGAACGGACTGTTCGTGAAGAGCGGTAAGCGGGATTCGCGCGTTAAATGGCTCAAGAACTCCTTCCGTTTTGGATTGGTGATGGTTTGTACTGCCATTAGCTGGGCTGGCGCAGCGGACCTCGACAAGTTTGTTGCATTGATTGGTAGTTTCGCATGTGTTCCATTGTGTTTTGTATACCCTGCGATGTTACACTACAAAGCGGTTGCAAAGACACCGTTACAGAAGCTAGGAGATATCCTGTTGTGTCTCTTCGGAATTGCCGCGATGATATTCACCACTGGTCAGACTATCGCGCTTAGTTGCTCCACCTTCTGGTGGACGGATACTGACGAAATTCTCAGCTTATGGTTTTGCCCGAGACCGCACCCTCGCCGGCTCCGGGAAGGTGTCAGTGAGCACTTTCGGATGTGAGTAATGTGAGCTCCGTCACGAATATGAGCTCTTTTTTTTTCATACGGACTTGGTATCCACACTGTCCGCCCACTATGGTAATTAGCAGAGTGTTATGTGAAAGCTTTGCAATCAGATCTGGAGAGGAACTTACCTCTGTCTTGGTGGGTTGCCACCGCGTCTCTTCCCCGCCAGAACTGGAAAAGGGTGGAAGAAATTACCACTTGCTAACGCAAAACTTGAACGCTATTCTCAAACGCTGTCGACTTGCTGTATCACGATAGGTGTATACTATGATGGACTGAGCTGTCGACGTTTAAACTGGCATATCTGCGAGACGACAATGTTTCTGTCACTACCATAGATCGCCGTTGAAGATGATCTTCTCAGGACCCATGGACTAACTTCTTTGCTTCTGTTCGGAACCAACGTGCTTGCATCACGCCCGTAGCAATTACTCCAGGCTCGGGTATGCCCGCTTTTGTTTATCCATTGCTCACTGGGTGTCCGCCGGAGTACCATGGCTCACACTAGGCATTTCGAGTGAGCACTAGCGTCAACTCTGCCCTTTCTTCGTCTCTGAATCTAGGAAAAGGTTGCCAAATGCATATTGGCGATAAGGAGGGCCGTAACCGACGGGAACTCAGGATAATGAAGCTTGAGGCAACGCGGAAACGTGCTGTGCTGACTAGGTTCGCAGCCAACCGCTCCTCACCGAAGCCACGATGGAAATCCTACATAAAGGATTAGATGAGTGGCCGTCAGTTTCTTTGCTTTCTTGCTGAAGCTCTCTCTCTCGTTTCGCTCTTACGGGTCCCGTTCTTTGGATCACCCAAGTAACATATTGTATTATGTCCGCATCAGCCTGTGATTCAGCTGCTCACCAACTACGGGTGCGAAGAAAGCCCGCTCCTAGTCTAGAGCTAGAGGCGCGGTACCCGTCACCAGACCCCGATGATCCATTCGCTCCTCTTTCTGTCCTCCGAAGTCGTACTGCCAGTACGCTGAGCAGTGTCGGCGCTCCATTATCATTTCGGGGCAATTCAACCTCATGCCTGCCAACCCTCCCTTATACGGGCGGCAGATACCCGCCAGACATATACCAAGCATATCTCGACTCGCTCTCTGTAACGGCGTCCGTTTCTTCCGGAAAGAATCTGGACGTCTTGACGGCATCTTCATTCACTAGAAGCACATCCAATATCACACAGGACAGCGACCACTCATATGGGCGAGGCCCCGAGGGATCTCCCTGGCCTTCTCAAGACTTGACTTTAGACACTCGTGAATTTTCGCGTCATCAACCGATTCAACGGAGACGCTCCCGCTCGGCGGTTTCGAGGAAGGAAGCTCGGTTGACAGTTCCAATTCCTCCCCGAAATTCGCCTTACGGACATTCTAAACTGCAATCATATGTTCTCGCCACCACTCTCTCCTCTACTCCCGCGCTAACCGCCGAGCCTCTTCCGGTCTCCCCGGCTTCATCCATAGGCGAAAGCGTGCACTCTTTCGTTTCGCACGTCAACTCTGATTCTGCTGGCCCGATACCATCCTCTCCGCTTCGCCAGACATCCTTTTCTGCTGATGGAACCATTGTGTCGTCGTCGAGCAACTCCAAGGCCAAGCTTTCCCGCCTTTTCCCGAAGAAGCTCGGAAGCCGCCTGGATTTGTCGCACCAGTCTACCGACAAACTAACCCTGAATCTGTCTAATGCTTCCTACACGTCACTCCCTCATTTATCTATCGAGAAGTCATCCAAAGCGAAACACGTCTCTGAAGAGAACACCTTCCACGCTCGCCGCAAGTCCTCCACACTCTTCCCAGCAGAGATGGCCGTCAATTTGCATACCATGGATGTTTCTAGCCCAATTCGAGATTCGATCACTGGGTATGTTTGCGAGTCTTTCACGGACGCTGAACTCTCCCGTTTGCGAGATCATGACAGCGCTGTTTCACGGTCGCATTCCTCCTATGGACATTATTCCACCTCGTCTGTTCTTAGAACACCCGCTCATATACGGTCTGCGACGATCACTGATGGTCTCAGTTTCGGTCTTCGTTTGAATACTCCGACGAAAACCGAAACAGCGAGATTACCTGTCGCCCCATCTCCCTCTGCATTTGATGAGAACGCACTTCCAACCTTCCAACAGCTCGCAGATGCTGCAGCCTCTGTCGTTATCGCTGAAAATGGCCTCCGTGTGCCGTTCGGAGAACTCTTCAAAGACCAGAAGACTATCGTCATCTTCATCCGACATTTCTGGTGCCCGTTGTGTCAGGACTATATGTTTTCTGTGGCAGGTAGCGCCGATCCAAAGTTGCTTCAAGAGGGTGATGTCAATTTGGTCGTTGTTGGCAATGGCTCATACAACATGATTAAATCCTATAAACAGATATTTCGCACTCCGTTCGCGCTCTACACGGACCCTTCTATGCGCCTTCACAGACTTTTGGGCATGACCTTACGTATCACGGGACCCAAGTTGCAGCGTAAACGAGGGGGCTATGTTCGCCACGGGCCAATGAGCGGTATCGCCATGGTCTTCAAGAACGCTCTCCGTGTTGGCATGCCCATTTGGGAGAAGGGAGGTGACTTTGCCCAACTAGGTGGCGAGTTCATCCTTGGTCCTGGGTATGATCCACCTCAAGTTTGTTGAAACTCATTGTTGAGTGACTTTGTGGCTTCTGACAGTCTGACTGCGTCCTACGCTCACCGTATGCCCGACGCTCGTTCTCATGCCCCAATTGCGCACGTCCTCGCTGCTGCTGGTATAGGTCTGCGGTGTGAAAAACTCTCTCCATTGACGGAGACGGTTGCAAAAGCGACCTCACCTGTGATGGACGAGGAGCAATGGATGGAAGAACGTCGTTTGAGTTTAGCTAGAATCCGTGAGCGGAAGCTCGCACGCCGAATGGGAGTAGCGTTCCCAGCTTGCCAAGAGGTGGAAGATTTCCAGGTGGTTCTGCCTCAAATCGAACCTCCAGGCAAGCTGACTCGATCGGATAGCATTGAGGAGGAGAAGGAAGAACCGCAGGTGACACAGGCCAAAGCCTCTGGTATGTCAACCGAAAGCCCGACTTCAAGCCAGTCTGGCGACGACGGTAGTCGAGGAACGTGCTTGGCAACCAAAGGTGGGGAGATGTTGTCTGTTAATTCTCGCACGTCGTCCGGGTCAGACTCGAGCTCGGACTCGGATCGCACGAATAATGAAGAGGTCAAGTCTCATACTTTGCTGGATAAAGTACTCACGTTGGATCTCGAAGATCCGAGTTCACTTAGGATTGTAAGCTTGTAGGCAGTATGGACCTTCTCTGTTGTTTAAGTATGCATATTTAGTCCGCGATGTATGTCATGATCACTTGGTATCGCATTAATGTTGAGGCTTTCTTACGAATTTAAACTAAGGTTGATGAAAAATAGCATTCAGAGTAAATGTGGCAGTCTAGCGCGCGTGAGGGCTCCGTATGTTCTAGGAGAGATAAAGAAGCACCAGCATACCAAGGGGAAAGCGGCACTCATTGGTCATTGCCTGGTGACTCGCTCTCCGAGTTGCCACCTTCTCCGCGGCGCATACCCACCACTTCCCTCGCTGCATCGACGTCATTGCAGGCCATACGCCAGAATGAACATCCTCAACACCGGCCGTATCGTCTTTCAATGAAATGAACTCCTGGATCTTGGGAAATTAGAACAAACTCGACGACGTTTCTACCCACATTGTACCAAAGAGTGGACGTTGGCAGCATGATACCCACCCCTAATAAGTCGATCGAATCGTCCGCGAAGTCATGAGACACCAAAGTCTCGTTGCGAGCCAATCAAAACTGTGATGAGTATGTTTTGGACTAAGTGATCTAATAACGCGAGGACTTCGCGGACACACCTTCCATTATGCGGAGTTGGCCAACAAGATATATACCCCGTGAAGGCATCGCTCCCAATGGCAGTGCACCACTTGGGGGGAGTGTGGGTGCAACGCGAACGAAAATAGCTTTAGCTGTAAGTACCCATGCAGCAATAAGTAGCGTGCTCAAGTGAAGGACCTACGGGTATATCCTCCTAAGAGAGTATGACCGCGGTGATGCTCGGTTGGTGAAGGAAGGGAGCACATCAGCGGTTCGCTCGACCGCACGAGACGGTCTGGTTCAAATTTGCAGCTCAATTTGGGCGGCGAGCGTAATTTCGGGGTTCAAGGTCCTGATTGTTGCGGTCATCAGGCTGCGACCGTCCATGCCAAGTCAAAGCCTTCACGAAACTGCAGAAAAGAAGCCCGGTTGCATGTGTTTGAACGAACGGTCCATGATGGATAAAACCGCCACAACGCTGTCCCTGGAAACTAGTAACTGCCCAGAGGACCTGCAGGGGATGCAGTCCTGTAAGCCTTTTGGTGATGCGAGCAAATATTCTTTAGGAGGGATGTATCGAATCCACACTTTCGTGACTATGTCGTGTACAAGAATCTTCCACCCGTCAGTAGACAAGCGCCGATTATCAAAAAGCCGGAAGGCCTCTTGGAGCACATCATGACGAGCGAGTGGTGCGAGAAGGGCTGGTCCGGAATCAGCAGTGCCCAAATAATTTGACAGTCGTGGAGAAATGATGCATCTGCCAGCAGGTTGCCGGTTCTGGGGATGTCGCAATCACATCTGTGAGGTTTGCAAGGTGGCTGTTTGCCTCCCAAACTGACGACCAAGTATGGTACGAAGAACGCGTTCCCTCCAGAGAATGACAGGGTCCTTTCTCGAACCTGAGAATGGATATAGCATATAGCATTGATATTGACACCTCCTATGTCGCAGCTAGGCTAAAAACGACTTACCAGCAGACAGGCAAGTTGCAATGGGCGGGATGATCGATGATCGGTATACGCGAAATATACTACGTCTAGGACCATGATTACCTTGTTCACACGTGATAAACACGATTCCACTAAGTCAAGGTGTCAGATAGAGGGCGCACCTGGGGATGATGAGTCTAACCCGGACGAGTGATATGGTAGTGAGTACGAGTTGCGATTAAATACGCAGGTTCATCGGTCAAGACATTAGAGTCGAGTTGACCCAGCTGATCCTCTGACGCTGTCACCAGATGAAGCAAAAGGGTGTTGGGTTAACAATCTGTAGTTACGACGTTGCATCGGTGTCCATGCAGCGAAGTACTTAGTCGGCATTACCCATCGGAGATACAACTTGTCTGATAGGGATGGTCGCAAGCACATCCACACGCGTTCTACCAGGTAGTCCCACTGAGGACCAAGACCATGTCAGTGCCGCTTTCTTGACTGTTTTTCATGATGTTTTCAACGCATATCACACTGAAAATGCTGACTATAAAGATGCATCTTACATTCCGTTGCTGAAAATTTCTTGCACCCATCTTTTGCAAACTTGAAAACACCATACTGAATGTTGTTATGCAGGCAGTACCGACCGCGGTGGTCTCCAAAGCCTCAAGTTGAGAAAAGACCAGAAATTCGAGTATGGCATTCACGTTCTATAATTCTGTCCCTTACGATGCATTGTTCTTAATCGATCTGGCGTGGGTACGCGAGCTGGTTTTCCGAGACTGGACACGCTGTTCGGTCACCACCGACTGAATACAAGACAGTAAATGTCAACTAAGTTGATAGTGAACGTTAAGAGCTACTGAGTTTCAGTCCAAGCGTGACGTTGCTGCCACCAATGCCAGTAGTGGCTCGCTGAGTTACTCGGCCTACCACCACCTCGCGCCCACGGTCCGCTGCTTCTTCCCAATCATTAAACTCACGTTCCGTTCTATCCGATAAACTCCCTAATCCGGTTCCCCTGCATGATTTCTGCAGGTCCCTGCTTTATCTCGTAGCCGTTATAATCCTTCATCTACCGGCACCATGCCCTCCTCACTCTTTCCTCACCTCACCTTCGATTCTAACATCCTCAGCATGGACTCAAGTGAGGGCAACCACCTCATCGTCGTATCCAACCGACTTCCAATCACTATCACCAAGGATGCCTCAGGCGAATACCACTTCAAGATGTCCTCTGGTGGACTCGTGTCCGCCCTATCCGGTTTCAAGAAGTCATTGAACTTCACCTGGATCGGCTGGCCAGGGTTCTTCATTCCTCCTAAAGATCGTCCGTACGTCGACAAACGGCTTATGGAGGAATATTCCTGCCAAGCTGTCTACCTCGATGACGACATCGCTGATCGCCACTACAACGGTTTCTCTAACTCTATCCTCTGGCCTCTTTTCCACTATCACCCAGGCGAGATGAACTTTGACGAAGAGAACTGGATGGCATATCGACAAGCTAACCTGCAGTTCGCCGAGGCCGTCCGTTCACAGATCACGCCCGGTGCGATGGTCTGGGTGCAAGACTACCACCTCATGCTTCTTCCGATGATCCTCCGAGGACTCGTCGATGGCTCAGCTAGTGGTGATTGGCAGAAACGAGAGTTGTCCAAGATAACAGAAGGCATCGAGGAAAGTTTCTCGACCAACACAGAGAAGATCCCTGGGGTCAAGATCGGCTTCTTCCTGCATACGCCATTTCCAAGCAGCGAGATATACAGGATATTGCCTGTCCGCCGCGAGATCCTGCTCGGAATTCTTTTTTGCGATCTCATTGGTTTCCATACGTATGACTATGCACGTCACTTCCTTTCTTCCTGCACCCGCATTCTGGGCTTGCCAACAATGCCCAATGGCGTTGAGTTTGAAGGACGTTTGGCGCACGTTGGTACATTCCCCATCGGTATTGAACCTGGCTCCTTTATCGAGACATGTATCTATATGCGCGGTTTTGAATCTCTCGCTGATCAAGCTTTGAAGAGAACTTGAAGAAGGACTCGGTGAGGTCGCGTATTGCCCAATTGGAGCAACGATTCGCTGGTGTCAAGCTTATCGTCGGTGTCGACCGCCTTGACTACATCAAAGGTGTTCCCCAGAAGCTCCACGCTCTCGAACTTTTCCTTACACAACATCCCGAGTGGATCGGAAAGGTGGGTGCAGGTGCACGTACACCAGGTGATTACCCATTGTTGACGAACTGCGGAATCAAGGTAGTTTTAGTACAACTCGCTGTTCCCTCTCGTCAAGACGTTGAGGAATACCAGAATCTACGATCCACTGTGAACGAACTCGTCGGACGTATCAATGGACGGTTTGGAACCGTCGAGTTCATGCCTATCCATTTCATGCACAAGAGTTTACCATTCGATGAACTATGTGCCCTCTACGCAGTTAGCGACGTTTGTCTCGTGTCTTCCACTAGGGATGGAATGAACCTCGTGTCATATGAATACATCGCTTGCCAGCAAGCTCGGCAAGGTGTCATGATTCTTTCTGAGTTCGCGGGAGCTGCTCAGAGTCTCAATGGTTCTATCGTAGTCAACCCATGGGATTCTCAGCAAGTTGCTGACGCTATCCATGAAGCTGTCACAATGGATGTTGAGACACGTGCCGAGAATCATCGCAAGCTGTTTAAATACGTCAACAAGTATTCCGCAGCCTTTTGGGGATCCAGCTTCATCAAGGAAATGAGTCGACTTAAAGAAGGTGACGCGGACAGGGACGGTCAAGCTGCGCTGACCCAAAGGAATGACGAAGAGCCAGGAAGTGACTTGGTGAATGGGCAAGTACCTACCCCGCAGGTGGTAAGCCCCACGCCATAAAGCTTCGGAGAGTATGTGACTTCGTTGTATGTATAGGCATTAACGCAAGCCGTAGCATTGCATAGTTCCATCCGTTCATCAGGTTTATCTATTCGGTGGCTTTTCTATATGATTATTCCTTTTCTGCGTAGGTTTTTATGACGAGGATGATATTTCTAGAAACAGTAGACAGCGGGGTTTATCACATTCCGGGGTCATCTTTCTTTGCTAGAATTCTTTGGCATAATTCTCACCATGTGTACAAAACATGCGGTCGACGTGCTTCGCTTGCAAGGATTACTTACAAACGACAGTGTCGCTGATCCGGGCTGTCGTGTGGGGATGGTGTGGCGTTTGGTGTGATGACGTCCTAGCCGTGTAGTAAGGAACAGAATGGAAGGGCAGCTCACTGTGGATCCAGAGCCGCTTCATACGAGAAACCTTATCAAGACTTTTGGTGGACTATCAATCAAGGTACCCTTCAAGACGTCCTGAGGGTCTCTCAGTGACTCGATGCAACTGCCAACGATTTGAAGCGAATTTCTCTATACATAGTGTTAAACGATGCCCTCGGGTCTGGCGCACTAACGTGGAAGTGCTTTCGTGGGACCTACTAGTACTAGTACTAGTAGACTGTGTACAGCACATAGCCTTCTAGCAACCTGTGAACGTCGTCGCAGTCCCCCATTGATACGGTCCCACAAATTTGAAGACGACGCATTTTCTTTGCCAACCAACGTGCCGCGCAGTGGCGTTCTGAATTCTGTTTGAACGAGATAACTTAAAGTCAAACGTCACGGTCTCAGAACGTTTCTCTTCAAGTTGCTCATCTGCTCTAACGAAATATATCCCCGATGTTTTTTTTCTTTTTCATCTAGGCAAACTTACACCTCGCCAGCGAATCGGTTCGCCCCCGATCACGACGGTGGAACGGAACCGGTTTGGTTGAGTTTAGAATCGCGTTGTATCCCCGCCGATGTCTGAATTTCTTTGTAGAACACTTCCAATGGAAGGCGGCGTCATGGCGGCAACGATGATCGTCAAATATCCTGACGTGGGGCTTTTTCCGTCCTTGGAAGCGAAATGCAGTTGGACTGATCTTGCTTCAGACTCGCCAAGGTTAGACCCGCAGTCCTGCTCTCCGAGCATGCTACCTGTGGTTTGGTCCCAGTTATTACTTGACTTTTGATCGTGCTGCAAGATCAACTCGGTTGTACTTTTTTAGCAGTCACAAATGGAGTTTCTCCTCGATTGAAGTTTTCTCTGCCAAGATGTTTGTTCGTGACTCGGAACTTGGAATGCACATTCAATTGGTTGGGAAATGCACGTCATGGCGTCTTTCGCTATCTGACTACTGTCTTTCCTCGCTGACGTGACTCAGACAATCGATCTTCATAGCTCTGGCTGTGGATTTGTCTTGCGACACCTCGACCTGCGTCAGGTATGCTACTCATTTGTATGATTCGGGCTAATATCGCCCTCGAACGATGCATGTCACTACACGAAGCTGCCGTCCGCTGGTGGCGAAACTCGTGTGCGGTGTCCCCTTGAGCCCTTTCTCTCCTGAAAATGCGGTTCACGCGCACCGCCAACTTCTGAACGTTGCCCGTATGTTGCATCATCATCATTTCATTGGATTTTGCTGTCGGTGTCCTCTTTAAGATCCGCTTGATGGCCACTGGAAGATGGGTATGAGTTGCGTGTTGAGTTATATATCTGCATATGGGCGGCCTGACTCTTGTAGTTCCTGGGAAACGAACACTGGTTGTTCGCGATGTGCTCTTTTGGTGTTGTACACTTCACATTAACCAAGGAGCGCAGTGGACTGTGGTGGTAATACAGCGCCCTTTAGAGGAGCATCAAGCTGGTCCTCGTCACAGCACGATCGAAGGAGCAAGGGAGTGATGTGATCCGCTGACTCCATATCCATTGTGAATGACTTTGTGTGGTACAGGTGAACAACTACAGACGAGGCTAAGATACACATCCGGGTGAGAACGCCCTTCCCATGATACCCGAAATATGAATATGAGGAGCAGAAATGTCGTTCCTGTCCGCAGGGCTCAGGTTCATAGCATCGATGGACTAGTATTCGCTGTGGTGGGTTACGTACGCTCGCCATTGTTGGATAGATCCCTTAGTGATCAGTGATCCCAGACGGTACGATGGATGACAATGGAACAGTCCTATACCCGAGAGTTCTTGTCCCATCATGTGCTGTGGTGTGCGCGTGGGTGTGCGCGCCATGTGGAGCTCCTTGGTGATGACAAGGGCTTACCGTGGTTGGCGCTGATATTCGCAGGATGACACTCGTGTTGTCGTGACCCTTGATCATTTTTAAGAACCGCTGAAAGTGTTCTTGGATATCTAAGATGAGCCCTGGACCTCGAATCTGAATGAATGCACATTTCCGATAACTTGACAGAATGGACTATATCGATATGCGTCTTCCAACGTTCCAGACCTGGATGAAGTTATGCGATGGTCGAAGGGGTTCTAATTTTCTGGTGGGTTAACGGGAAGACTGGCCGAGGGCGCGTAAAATTTTTCTATTCTCTCCGAGATAGATGCTGGTGTATATCTGGAACCAACGATTTCGGAACATTCCTTTGAGAATGCTTGTTTGGTTCTGTCGTTATCCCATTGTAACCCGGAACAATCGTTCGCGGACACATGGAATGTTCTGTGTAGAATGTCAGTAGGCTGTGCCGATTACTGGACTTGCCTTTCTTGGCAACCTAGTGCCATGCCATCTTGCGCCAAGGGTGGTTGGGAACTCTACTTGCATAACATGTCAAGAAAGGATATGAGTGTGCGACGATGATCTCATCTGTAACGACTATGGAAAGGTATAGAGGTGATCCGGTATAATGCAGAAACGTGGTCCTGAAATCTAAGCGAAGGAGTACGCAGTTGGTTGTTATAGGAAACCTTGATCGAGCTGCGAAATGGCTCTTCAAATGGTCCAATACCTTACGCAAAAATGAATGAACGTCCGGGAGATTGGTGCCAAAGCAGGTCAAGTGAGATGCTGGACATGGCGAGGCGCAGTTGCCATCGATAACCAGATGACTCGTCAGACGAACTGATATGAGGAGAGCGGTCGGTTACTTGTGATACAGCAGAATCCCTTACCAACTGAGCGAGCCTAGGAATACCTCGGAATAGTGCCTTACGGTGCCTATAAAAGGGGAGTGCTGCGGTACGGATCTGCGATTGAAATAGTCAGTCGGCATTCGGGTTGATTAAACACGTGTAGCGCGTCATTCCAAGTTGCACGAGTGCATGACTCACAGGGATGGAGGACACAGCCAAAGGTCAAGGTTAGTGCGGCGGACAGCAGTGGTGGGTCAATCTTCTGTCAAAGATAAATCATACAATGAACCAAATGAAGGAATCAAAGAAGGGTATTGATTGTCAGATTATGAGGATCGAATTCGAAGTAGACTTTGCTTGAAAGAATGTTCGACGGTGCATTCTAAGAAAGAGAACGTGGAAAATCGGAGTATTGGAAGAGAAGACATGACGGGGACGAGCTTATTTTAAAGAAGAAAAGGGGGATCTGGGGAAAGCGCATGAGTGTAGAAGTGAGATTACATCCGATGAGAGAGAGAGAGATAACCGGGTAAGCGGCGTCAGGGGATGATGCACATTGGGTGGCGCATGGAGTCGCCTGAGAAGGAGTGGATGGATGACATGTGTGAGCATGAGGAAAGGGGGAGGAAAAGACGTCGTTGATAGAAATGAAACTGGGTCACTCGATATACGTAAAGAAGTTAAACACGGAGAGAAGGCGTGTAAAGTAAGAATGGGACCGGGAACGGGGTGGGTAGGGGAAATGAGGACGGAACGTTGGGAGGATACGAACTGTCGAACCAGGCGTGGTCGGTGTGGTAGTTTCCGAATTGGGCAGGGTACGTGGGGAGAGATGATCTGCGCCCATAAATGGGAATTGGGGGATCAGCAGCTCGAAGCGCTCACTGTCGGTGACTGGCGACGACGTGTAGCATTTCAGTACGCCAGGATGAGTCGTACTAGGCGATAGGTGGTATGTGGTAACTGACGGTAGCAACGGGATGGCGGTGTTTCCCTTGGGATGGATTCCGGATGGCAAGAGGCTGTGTTTTCCAGTGGAATGTTCGGTGCGGGAGCCATTTGTCAGTGCGACTAACCAAACCGATGTGACCGAATACGCGCGTTCTCAACTGAACACATTGCCAGCCAGTTCAGATGGTTATGGTTATCCTGCGAGCGAGTTCCTCCTTTATATATCTTCCTGCCAATTGACTGCAAACTTCCTCTTCCCCCTCCCACAATTCTGACATGACTCACGGTTCGTCAAACATTCCTGCGATCGTGACAACCGATCTCTCCTCAACCATCTCTCTCGTCGACGATCCCTCATCGTCCAAAAAAACCCCTCCTCCTCTCGACCTCCTTTCCCCTCTTTCCCCCCTCCCAGTCCCTTCCTCACGTCGCTCTTCTCTCGACGTACCCCGCTCTCCATCCCCGTCTCCAACTTTCGTCTCGTCCACGCCCTCGTTCGTCACCCCTCCATCTCCTACCTTGTCCACCCAGTCTTCCTTACAATTCTCAACCTCTCTCGCGCTCAGAGACAATAAGCCGGAAGAGCGTTCCGGAATATCCTCTCTGCACCTCTTGAGTCCCTCTGCAGTGGACAGAATTCCTCATCGTAGGAGGGGTAGCGCAACCACGTATGCTAGCTCGCATGAAGGTCATAGCTCCATGAATGAAACCGAGCCAGATCATGACGCTAGTTCATATAATCTGCCTGCGATCCGCCGTCCAAAGTCAGATGCCACGAGTCTCACAATAGCGTCTCCACACATTCTTCCAGACGACGCTTCGGAACACTCAAAGTCCAAGCTTTTTGCAAGTGGCTATGCCGAGGATAACTCTCAAACCGTCTGCCAAACTACTTTTGCGACGCCCGAACAGCCTTCGGTCCATAATCCTTCAGGTCTCCAACTTCCTGTCGACTCAATAAATCGGGATGTTTCGCAGGACTCAGCTGCCGACCTTGGTCCGTTCTCCCTTGACCCTCTACGACTTGCTAGTTTGTTGGACCCCAAGGACTTGGATTCCTTGCGGGCCATCGGAGAAATTGACGGTCTCCTCAAATGCCTTGGAACGAATCCGACTCAAGGCTTGCTCCTATCCGTGCGCGACCATGGTGGTCCACCTGGTGCTGGTAACGGCATTCCTCAGACGCACGATCATCATGTAGACACATCCTCTTCCCCGCTCGCGCTCGATAAGCAGCATGCCTGCTCCGCTGTAGACGTGGACACTGCCAATGTACACGGAAAACTCGACCCTCGCTTTGCCTCTCTAGCGGAACGTAAGAGAGTCTATGGCGAAAATATCCTCCCACAACGTCCAGTAAGATCTCTCCTTGGTCTCATGTGGCTGGCCCTCAAAGACAAAGTTCTGGTTTTGTTATCCATAGCTGCGGTCATCTCATTGGCACTGGGTCTTTTCCAAGACTTTGGAACGACGCTCCCTCCTGGCCAACCGCGTGTTGATTGGGTTGAAGGCGTTGCAATTATGATTGCCATTCTCATCGTCGTGATTGTAGGTTCTCTTAATGACTGGCAGAAGGAACGTCAGTTTAAGGCACTCAATGAGAAGAAGGAAGAGCGTACCGTGAAAGTCATCCGCAGCGGTATAGAACACGCCATCGACATCAAGGATGTAGTGGTCGGTGATATTGCAATACTAGAACCGGGCGAAGTGGTCCCCTGTGACGGCATCTTTCTCTCAGGGCATAATGTCAAGTGCGACGAGTCAGCCGCCACTGGCGAAGCGGACGCCATTAAAAAGGCGCCATATTATGTTTGCGTGGCTCTAAAAAATGCACAGCACAGCATACGTACTGGAGAGGAGGACACTTTTGGAGGGGCCCCTTCAAGGGACACACACCCGGTTTCTTCGCTCCCTGACTGTTTTATCATTAGCGGCAGTAAAGTGTTGGAAGGGGTTGGACGCTACGTTGTCGTCGCAGTTGGACCGAAGAGTTATAACGGGCGAATCATGATGGCGTTGCGCACTGAGACTGAGAACACCCCGTTGCAAGTGAAACTCAACCTCCTCGCCGAGCTTATTGCAAAAGTTGGAAGTATTGCGGGCATCATCCTCTTTGCCGCTCTCATGATTCGCTTCTTTGTCCAACTTGGTACCGAGAATCCTCCGAGAACTCCCAACCAAAAGGGCATGGCTTTTGTACAAATTCTCATCATCTCCGTCACCCTGGTTGTAGTTGCAGTTCCCGAAGGTGGGTGTTCATCCCGTATTGAATTTGTGTAATGTATCGACGCATGCACTAGGCCTTCCTCTTGCTGTCACGCTCGCACTCGCGTTCGCGACCAGGCGCATGACAAAAGAAAATCTGCTTGTGCGTGTCCTTGGATCATGCGAGACCATGGCAAATGCCTCCGTCATCTGTACCGACAAGACTGGAACCCTCACCCAAAATCTCATGTCCGTTGTCGCCGGATCAATCGGTATCCACGCCAAATTCGCACGTCAACTCCAGCACAACCAGGCTAGGACCAATGCGGATGAGGAGAACCATTCGCGCAGGAGCTCCGACTCAAAGGTCGTATCTGCTGATAACCAAGATTTTTCTGTCGACCAAAGCCAACTCAATACTGTCCTCTCCCCTCAACTCTGCAAGCTATTCAATGAGGCCATCGCTATCAACTCCACCGCCTTCGAGGACGACGACCCCGACACTGGCGCACGTGTTTTCGTTGGTAGCAAAACGGAGACTGCCCTCCTGAGCTTCGCAAAGGAGCTCAAATGGCCTGACTACAAGCAGACGCGTGATGCAGCTAATGTGGTACAGATGATTCCATTCTCCAGTGATCGCAAAACTATGGGAGTGGTGGTACAGTTGGAAGATGGTACTCACCGACTATACATGAAGGGAGCTAGCGAGATTTTGATGAAGCTATGCACTCGACATGTCGTAGTCTCGTCATCTGGTGGCCAGGATTATGACGCAAATGCACCTGTGAAGACCGCGGAAATTGACAATAACTCTGAAATCAACGTCTCCCGCACAATCATTTTTTACGCCAACCAGTCGCTACGAACTATCGCAATATGTTACCGTGACTTCCCCACATGGCCTCCTCCTGGCTGGCATTTACATGGCAATGAAGAGGTACCATACGACCATCTTGCTCGGAGCCTCACTCTCATTGGCATCATTGGCATAGAAGATCCGCTCAGGGAAGGTGTCCAACAGGCAGTTGCGGACTGCCAGAAGGCCGGTGTCGTCGTCAAGATGTGCACTGGTGACAATGTACTCACCGCCCGTTCAATTGCTTCTCAATGCGGTATCTTTACTCCAGGCGGTATTATCGTGGAGGGGCCCGTGTTCCGTCAGCTCAACGACAGGGAGATGCTTGAAATCCTGCCAAGGCTCCAGGTTCTTGCCCGTTCTTCACCCGAAGACAAGAGGATCCTTGTGGAAAAGTTACGCTCTATCGGGGAGATCGTCGGCGTGACCGGGGATGGCACCAACGACGGACCTGCACTCAAAACTGCACATGTTGGTTTCTCGATGGGTATTTCCGGTACTGAAGTGGCGAAAGATGCATCGGACGTCATCCTCATGGACGACAACTTCTCCTCAATCGTAAAGGCCATCATGTGGGGTCGTTGCGTTAATGATGCCGTGCGGAAATTTTTGCAATTCCAGATCTCAACGAACGTCACCGCCGTGATCATAACGTCTGTCACCGCTATTGCCTCAACATCTGAAACTTCTGCCCTGTCCGCTGTTCAATTACTCTGGATCAACATCATTATGGACACATTCGCAGCACTGGCGTTGGCTACGGATCCTGCATCCCCTACCCTCCTCGATCGAAAACCTGACAAGCTCACTGCGCCTTTGTTCACCGTCAATATGTACAAGCAAATACTTTTCCAATCGGCGTACTCAACCCTCATCACGCTCATCTTCCATTTCTTCGGTCTGCGGATTCTCGGTTTGGAAAACACGTCTACCAATGAGACTGTCGTGCAGACGGTGGTATTCAATATCTTCGTGTTCGTGCAAATATTCAACTCCTTCAATGCAAGACGGTTGGACCGCAAGCTCAATATTTTCGAAGGCATTCTGAGCAACTACTACTTTATTGTGATAACCCTCATCGAGATCGTAGTTCAAATCGTCATCGTATTTGTTGGCGGCCCTGCGTTCCAGGTGACAGCAATCAAGGCTTCTCAGTGGGGTATTTCCGTTGCATTCGGTGTGGTTTCCATTCCCATAGGAATGCTCGTTCGTTGTCTGCCAAATGGACCCTTTGAACGGATATTTGTTGCACTACGGCTCCTTCCTAGCCCTGAGGAACTCCCGACCATCAGACCTGACGCCGAATGGAATGAGGCCATCGAGCTTGTTCGGGATAATCTTGCGACTTTTGCTAATCTTCGCGGTGGCCGTTTGCGGTCGTCGTCATTCGTCTGGAAGAGCCGTTCCGGACGTGTACAAGACGACCGCAGAGTACCTCTTCCTTCAATCATGACAATGGTACCGACTTTAATTGCATCTTCTATCGGTGTTGGATGGGCACCACATACAAATGGCACGCTCTCGGACCCGGCACGCTACGACCCTTCGAAATCGTCAGCGGCACTTTGGGAAGGCAGGTTCCAAGTTCATCCAGATACGAGACCGGACGATCCAATCTTCCACACATGGGGTGGACGCCCGCCGCCGTCGCCTGCGCCTCCCGTTTGATTCTCTGCGATACATGAATCTCGCGTTTATTTCCAGATGCCGCCTCTAATACGACCACATATCTATGGCCCGTCGTAATTGAAACGACAGCGACAGGAACCTACCAGTGTCGATGTCCTTGCTCCATGATTTCCTACTGTCTCCATCGGACTCCCATTCACGACTTTGACGACCTAGATGGCCCCTCGCTCTTCAACACAACGTATTCATATTTGTCACGCCCACCATAATGCATATTCGCCCTCATAGTCTTTCCCCGCCACTTCAACGCATATAGTTTATCCGTTAATAGTAACGATTCGTATGAGCTTGTTCCGCTTTTTTATTTATCCCAACTTTCGATACACGCTTCAAGTTCAGGCATAACTTGGCATTAGCTCGTGCGCTTGTCGCCGAGCCGTCCTTTGCATTTCGTTTTTCAGTCCTTGATGCATTTAGGGGCAGCTGGGCTTTTTGTTCACATGCCTTTAGACAATTTTCTACGACATACCATCTGTATATCATTCCGCCAATAATATTCATGTTACTATAGAGTGTATATCATTCGAGCTGTGAAATACTATCAATCCGATTCGATTCTCGGTGTGGGTACAGCTCGCTTCGTCAGCACCAAGATGTTCCTGTCTTGTTGATCCAACCCGTTAGGCGACCATCACAATGTAATGTTTGTTGTGTTGAAAGGTAGAGGGGATAAACCCCAGCTACCGCAGCACTGAACTACACAGAGGAAGCTGTGTACTTACTTTAGTGTTGATGCTTGAGTAGACACAGATGGTGGTAGCAGTAAAGAGTTACATAAACTCAGACGAGCTGAGTAGGAAATAAGTAGTATGCACAATTATGGTAGACTACTGTCTCACAATACAATGTAAATACTTGTACGTTCAACATGTTGACGAGGACCGACAGTTCTGACCTTGTCAACCCCCACCGAACCACGGCACATTGATAGGCACAGCCAAATCACGCGGCGTCATGGAAGCAAAAACAGGCAACAAGTACATGGTTCTTTGTTTCAATACGTACATATAATCAACCACTGCAAGTTTGAATAAAACTACAAATAACTTCCGCTATGATTCTCGTTTCCGATTTCCCCAACCCAAGTGTTCATCCCAGCAAAAACTTGCCGACAACCTCCATGTATCTCTCCGTCTCCTCCAACTGAGGCACATGGGCAGATTCAGCGAAATGCGCCCATTTGACCCTGGGGATATGATCAAAATACGGCTGCATGACCATATCTTGGGCTTCATCGAAACGTCCGTTGATGAGTAATGTGGGAACCGTGACCAGGTGGAGACGGTCGATAATGGTCCAGTTCCTGAGCGTGCCGATAATAGAAAACTCGTTTGGCCCATTCATTGTCATGTACACCGTTGGATCTTTAACGGTCCATCCAATGGTAGCTCGGAGGGATTCAGGCATGGGCTTTATCCTGCAGACGAATTTCTCATAGAAAAGCTCTGTTGCCTCCACGTATTCCGGGTGGAAATAATCGTTAAGGGCTTCATATTTGTCGAGGACATCTTGGACGTCCTGGGGCAATGTCTTCCTGAGCAACATTGCCGCTTTCATCCATAGCTCCGCGCTCGCATGCCCGTCCGCGAGAATTACCTTCTGCAAGCCCACTGGCTGTCGAACGGCAACCTCTGCCGCGAGCTGCGCACCCCAGGACTGACCAACGAGGCTGTATCTATCCTGGATGCCCAAGTGACGCACGAGATTCTCCAGTTCATCAACGAAGAGTTGGACTGTCCAGAAATCCCCATCTCCGTTCTTTTCTGGGAGATGAGTGGACCGACCGTTGCCGCACTGGTCATACAAGACGACAGGAATATGAAATAAGGTAGTGAGTTGGCCGAGAACTTCCTGATACTCGTAGCCGCAACCAGGGCCGCCATGCAGAACGACGAGAGGAACCAGGGAGCCGTGAAGATCGCCTGAGAACTTGTACCATGTCTTGCATGGCTTTCCAGCACCAGGGACATGGAATGGCGCTTCGCCTTCGTTGAAAATAGGGAGTTCGACTTGAGGCATGCTAAAGGGTTACAGACAGTTTTGTACAGGGCGTATTTATCAGACCTGGCAGACCATTTCTGGTGTCATGCACCATATAGATCACTGCTCAAATCAATCAACTATCTTATCTTCATTGGCAACGCATCAACGTTTCAACGTTTCAACTGTTGTTTCAGCGATTGTTTCAGCGATTGTTTCACAGTATGGCCACCCCTCGACCGCCGATTGTGTAAAGTCAGGGACTCAGGGACAGTCTGCCCTCACCTTGGTTTAGATTCATTAGACTTGGAGAGCTGTTGAGTCAAGACTGGGCCACGGACGCGGCACCGCGAATCAGCTGTAGGGACCGGCAATAACGATTGCAATATTTGGAATGGTAGACATCTGACTCATATGATACCCTGCAACTCGTAGACACGACCGGTGGCATTCTGTGGTAGAAGTAAAGAAAAGGTTGGAAGTCCAGACAGATCCGGTTGCGAAAATGTCTTCCGACAACGGCGTGTTCGGGCGAGATTGACATTTCCCAAGCGGAATCCACAAAACGGGCCACTCCGCACGTGTACAGCCAAGATTTCCAGCATATGGTGCAGTCAATGTCAAGGTGATAGGTGAGAGAGCTGGGCAAGCACATGACATTCGTAGACAAAGCGGCGGAACGTCTAGAGTATAATCGGACGTTTTTAGCAAAACCGAGCGATCGGGTGTATAGGGGCGTGTGTCACAAGGCATGAGGGAAAGGTCATCAAGGGAGTCGTGTTGAGGGCAATCGAGAGGAAGCAAGATTAACAAACCCGAGGTAAACGAGTGATACAACATTAAAAAAATAAAAGGTAGACAGTCAATCCTCGAGCCCGAAAGAACGCCATCACAGATCCGTGACCGCTGAAGGGGAAACCCAGGGCCTCAAAAAGCGTCCATCTCCTTCATGCCCCCACAGGTAATACGCCGCCCGCTGTTGTAGTACGAAAAGCTGAGAAGGAAATATGCGACATATACCCCGGAATAGGAGGAAAGCTAGGAGGGACAAAACAGAGACTTTTTGGTAGGAAAGTAGATGAATAAATGGGATGTGGTGGAAGGGGGAGGAACGGTGCGCACAGTAGATAAGTTTCTCCCAAGGTTCCAAGGCATTTATGGCGAACGTCGTTTCTATAATCAGTTTGCGTCTCCAGAGATAATTTCGTATACGACCGGAGTCGTGCATAGCAGAGGAGCGACAGTTGATAATACAGGTCAAAGGTGAAAGTCCTGTGGGAGTAGACTATTATCCGTGAACTACGTTTTTTTTTTATCGAGGAGACGTGGGCGTGGTAGACCACTTGTTGTGTTACTGCCAATAATAGTCGATATGTGTCACGTGATCTCAGATGTCTCACCACGAACAAACTTTGTCAGTGTTGGTAGAGTATACGAGCATTACAGTCTTAACGAATAGGTAGACGGATATAAGGTCATTGAAATCAGAGAGATGCTTCAGCATATGAGCGGATTGAGTCATGGTAGCTCTAGCAAGCGTCATAGCTCCAGCATTGCTGAAGCGTCGACAAGATGTCGCAGCAACCGGTCGTCACCGTCTTGACCCCATAAGTAGTACTCGGCCCGTTCTCGCATGACTGTCACATGCTGTGGCAGATATTGGTAGAGCCCGGACACAACGAGGAGCGTGAAAACCGTGAAAATGGATACTGTAGCAATGTGTGTGAGATTTTCTTGTTGAGGTGGGTTGTATTGGTACTTGACAATGACAGACCACTTACAGGATAGAAGCTTCTCCCAAGGCTCCAGCATGGAGAACGCAAGAGTGGCCTCAAACTTCAGCCGCTGACGCCATAGGTAGTTCCTCAGCATTGCATAAATAGCTCTTAGCAGAGCCCGAGAGTTGAATATTTGAATGATCAAAGATGTCGGAGAAAGAATTGGGTTAAAGCGACAGGCTGGCAAAAGGAAGGATATTCTCTTCTCCGATGTTGATGCTCCCGCGTGCTCCCGGACGAGTGGTGGGAAGGCAACAAATGAACGAGCACCGGATTGACAGTGGTCTCTCTCCAAGCACCGAATCTTGGCAACGCATTTTTTGACCACGAATGATTTCTCGGCACGTGACATCTACGCGTTCTGTCCCCCACAACGGTCTAAAGGTTTCGGTTGGTGCAATCGTCAATTACGTCCAATTTACTTACGCAGTTCAGGATCGATTCATACCTTGGAATGAGGCCATGACATTGGTTTCTCTGTGATAGATAGAAACAAACGTCACTCTGCGCTACAAGGTCGGGGCCGACAAGTCTCGACCAGACCTCCCAGCGCTCTACCTTGAGTCTCCGTACCCTGGCCCCGGACACCTTCGCCTGTCATCCTGTCGCAATCCCGAAACGCCCAGTAAACGACAAGTCCTGGAATGGAAAGTCCCACTCAATTTTGTTGGGTATCGGACTCTGTATGGCATGGGTCAAGTAAGATGTGCTCCTTGGCTACATATTCAACAGTTACTCCGGCAGTACGATCAAATGAACTGGCTGTTTCCCGCCCTTTGATCCAATGAACTGGAGCTACGGGAAGCCGCGTCACCAAAAATAACACTTTCGGGACGCCAGCTCCAGCATGAATCAGACGGGATCTGTCACTAAGTTGGTACTTAGGCTGCCTGCCATCGGCCGCCTGCTCGCAGAACCAAACTGATAAATGAACGAGTACGACTTTGGCCATCACCTCTCACTTTGTCGTCATCCAAGCCTTTCTGTGACGACCGAGTGAATATGTCCCTATCGTCTTCTTTGACCCAAATTCAGTCTTGGGTGTCGCTTCTCCGACAACACCCTCGTCTCCTCATCGGCATCTTCACTTTTTCTCTCACCGCGCGATGGGCAGCCTCCAATTATGGTGCCTACCTTGATATGGGACCTGGAGGGCTACCGTTCAACGTATATGGTTGGCTTTGTGCCCTGTATCGCAAACCTTTTTCCAGAGAGACGTTGTCGACTAGACAGTATGAACAAGATACGAACAAAGAAAGTTTTCTAGGTGGTGGTGAGGTCAAGGAGCGCAGAGGTGATCGGCCAAAGATGAGCTGGCATGTTTTTCCATCACGACAACTGGATAGATATGCGCCTTCGACGATGCAACAGGTCCGTGGACACGTAAACTTATTCAGCATTGTACAGTACTGAGAAACTCGTGAAGCGCCTCGTCGCGCTGTTCGACTCGCTAGCGGCAAATAATCCAACATTGGTGTCTGTCGTACCTTCGCGCTTCGAGCGCATTCATCCAGCGATTGTCATCAACGAGTCCTTACCAACTCCGCATGCGCCTGCCGTGAAAGCACGCCGTGAAATCTGTCATATTCATCGCGGAAAAGACTTCAGTCTCCATGCTACCCTGTCACCACAGGAGTTCTCCCCGTTCAGTGATCGAGAAAGGATGGGGGGAACGCCATCCTCTGGCAGGTTCACATTTCCTACCCAAGGAGTATTTGATGCTCTATGCACCACGTGACGACGAAGAGTTCGATATGGTCGAGCGATGCATGCGTGCTGCAATCGGCTATATGGCAAACACTCATAGGGTGGTATGAGTAGTCGGATGGATCTGTGGGGATGGTATGATGTTCTGTTGTGTAGATAGAATTTTACGATTGGATGAAGATGACTGTCAAACAAGGATTTTTGCTCTTGCTGCTGACTGCATTGGGTGGAAACTTTGGTGTCCTTCGTGATTAACAGGTGTACTAGTAGTGCCAAATGCATTCCAAGTTCTGAACAGTTCCGACAATGAAACTGCCTTCTGTACACTTAAGGGGAGTTAGCCCTTCTCGACACCAACCACTTTTCTGAGTCTTCAGTTTGGTAACGTATGTTGAACTGGCAACGGCTGCTCGATGGGGTCATCGGATGAAGAAATGAAAAGCAGAAAGTGGCGCAGTGGGTGAACTTCCAGAGGTAAAGAGGGTGTGTGTTCATAGCTCGTCGACCCGGCTGACTAGACAAACAGCTTCTTGTGATAATCTGTAGGTCAAACTTGAACTGTAGTTCCCCTGCATCCGCACTCACTCCGAAGTCGAAGTCTCACTAGGGCTCCCACCTATGGGTCTATTTTTGGGACACTTGACCAAGTGCGCGTGGTAACTGCGAATTTAATGAGGACTTGTCACTGCCTATGGACCTTCTCTCCAGCCACCATCCAGCAGAGATGGCAGCAAGCTCACAAACCGAGCTACCCTCAACGAATAGTCAATTCAATGCTGGTCTCGCTCCTCCAAGCCAACCCGTTACTGTTACCACACCCCCTGATCCCAAGATGATTGATGATGTCCAGGCCAAACGACAGCAGCAGAAGATGGAGTTGAGGGCGTTAGCGTTAATATACTTTCTCCGAGCTCATGTACTTTTTGACCCCTGATTTCTGTACAGGAAGACATATGGCCATATCCCGGGTGTCCCAATCTTTTCCACCTGGGACAAGCGGCGAGTCCCCCCCCCCTTGCATTGGCACTTTCTTGCTGATACCGGAAATAATCACAGTGAAGAATGTATGAATGCTGCAGTCCACAGGTCCATCATATCCGGCATCTGCGGCAATAAAGTCGACGGAGTGTTTTCTATCGCGATCTCTGGTTCGTATGAAGACGACAAGGATGAAGGTGATACGGTGTAAGTTCACTTCTCATACTGTGATCAAAAAGTCTTTCTGATTATTATCAGCTTGTATACCGGCACAGGTAAGGTCTTGACTCTTCTGAGTTCTCGAGCGATGATGCGACAAATATCATAAAGGTGGTCGGAAGAAGTTTACAGATACTATTCCTCCAAAACGTGTATGTTACACTGTAGTCCCTGTCAACAACGCTGACATGTCCTCTCTATATTCGATGTGGTCCCCAGGTCTGTGACCAGTCCTGGGAGGACCCTCTCAACCGAGCAATAATAGTGAGCCATATCTGTCAAGCCTTCACACTGATCTATTGTAACTTTTTGATTGTTACCCAGAAATCTCACTATATGGACAATCCTGTACGGGTCATTCGATCATGGCAGTGTGTGTCTCAGTACGCACCAATCAAAGGATATCGTTATGATGGGCTTTACCACATCGTTGATGTAAGTGATTGTATGGTCAGCTGGCCGCCATCCATAATGCTTGTTTTCAGCATTGGACAGGGATAGGAAAGAGTGGTTTTGCCATTTGTCGTTGTCGACTTGAGGTGTGTTTTCTGTTACTACTTAATTTTTATCTGACTACTTGCCCTTGATCCAGCGGTTGCCAGGTCAGCCACCTCTGCCAACTCGCCCCGTGACCATGTCCACCACAGTGCGCTGCAGAAAGCGCGGATCAAATCTCACCTCATCGGACTATGCCTTTGGTGCTGCTGTCGAGTCCCCGAGACAGCGACAGAGGATTGACAAGGCTGGTCACGCTATTGGAGACCCAACTGGTACTCAGGAAGTTGAAGGTGCATATGGGTCAGGTGTACCACAGCAGACAATGCCACTCAGTGATCATCAGGACCTCTCTTGTTCAATCGGGATTGAGGAAAAACACTCTGTATTCGAGGCAAACATGGATAGCCATCAGAATGAAGATGATGATCGGACAATGATACCAGAAGACGATGACAATACCAGTATGTACGCCAAGGATCTTGCGCCGACTGAATACTTTTCGGATACAAATGAAGACATCCCAGAGCAGGAACCAGAAGTACCTTGCGGTTCTGGTGAAACTGGGAATAGTCTTTGACTTGTCACAGTGCTGAGGCGAGGGAAATTGCTAGTTTGTCGCATGTGTTTTCAGGATGGTAGTAGTCTGGTTTTTACCTCTTGTACCATGATTTTGTGATTTTCTGCTGTAAAAGTTCCTGTACTTGGCACAGAATGTAGAAAACTGTAATTCTATTAGCGTCTAAAAGCGGTAGTCGTTCTGAGTTGGGACGCGCAGTCTGCTGTCAGTCAGCTTACCGTTACCACACCCTGCCCATCATGGGGCTACTGTTTTCCCTTCCCCTAGCTGGTCCATTGGGGACGATAGCATCGTCATGCTTAGGGGGTTTAGCCTTTTGTTTCACGAGTACTGCGGCTTCTATGTTTTGCAAGTCGTGCAACTGTAACTCATCTATCGCGACCAGGATTGGGTTTGCGATCATATTCATCCTAAACTCCCTTTTGGCGTGGTTGATGAAGACACCGTTTGCCATACGCAAGATCGAGCAATGGAGCTATGACTACATCAAGATGGAATGTGAGGAAGGCAAGTGTTATGGTGTGCTCGCGGTTCATCGAGTCTGTTTCGCCTTGTTTCTTTTCCACTCCCTCCTGAGTCTATCTCTCGTTGGTGTAAGGGAATCTAGAGACAAACGTGCAGCGCTACAGAATGGTTGGTGGGGACCCAAAGTCTTGCTTTGGCTGATATTGGTGGTGGTCACCTTCTTCATTCCCAACGGCTTCTTCATTTTCTGGGGAGATTATATTGCTCTCATTGGTGCGACAATCTTCATACTCCTTGGTCTCGTTCTCCTCGTCGACTTCGCACACTCTTGGTCCGAGACCTGCTTGGAGAACTGGGAGAAGTCCGAATCGACTCTCTGGCAGTGGATCCTCATCGGTTCTACCGCTGCCATGTACATCATGTCCATTATACTCACGGGGGTCCTCTACGGGTACTTTGCTTCGTCTGGGTGCACTCAGAACCGCTTCTTCATCTCATTTAACCTCGCCCTCTGCATCGTCGTTACGATCATGTCCATTCACCCGGCAATACAAGAAGCAAATCCACGCTCTGGTCTTGCCCAGTCCGGAATGGTGGCGGCTTATTGCACCTATCTCATCACATCGGCGGTAACCAACCATGCCCACGATTCGTGCAATCCCTTCACCAAGGGGAGTACGACAGGAACAACGACTGTTGTCCTCGGCGCGGTATTCACTTTCCTTGCAATTGCTTACTCCACTAGTCGCGCGGCTACTCAGAGTCGAGCTCTTGTTAGTGGGAGCAGGAAAGGTGGTGCTATTCAGCTACCAGTTTCTGATGGTACACAGTCAGAGATGGGTGTAGTAAGTACACAACCAGGACGTACAGAGTCTCCTAGGTATCAGGCACTGTTGGCTGCCGTACAAGCAGGGGCTATTCCCGAGTCCGCATTATATGAGCAGGACGATGTCGATGACGACGACGAGGACTACGGGGAAATAAAGGATGACGAACGCTCCGGGACTCGCTATGATTATTCCTGGTTCCACATCATATTTGCGCTTGGGTCAATGTATGTTGCCATGCTCCTCACGGATTGGTCAGTTGTTACCCCAATGGTTTTGATTCACTCCTAATTTTCATTCTGTCTATCTACTGGAATGTGGTGTCCACTGAACAAATTGGTGCAGATTCGGAAGAGGTTGTGTATATCGGCCGATCAGAGACAGCAATGTGGATGCGGGTTGTCAGTAGTTGGGTTTGCATGCTTCTCTATATGTGGAGTTTGATGGCGCCTGTTCTCATGCCCGATAGGTTTGGAGACTTGTGATATAACACTTGATCTTTTACGGTATTCACTTTGTATATTTATTTCTGACAATCGAACTGGAATTTTTGTTTGGACATTTTCATCTGTTATAGCGAGCATGAGCAGTTAAAGACTATGGGCTCATCAATTTGACATCTCAATGTGCATCAATGATACAATTAACCTCGACAGGCCGCAAAACACTGTTTTACAATTATTTGTACGATATCAACGAGGCTACGTGAAGCATCACCTTTTGCTGGGTAGCTTGATTGAACGAATGTTTCTTGATTCTAGCTCTGAACGAGGGAAGAATAAAGCAGCTTTTATAAACACATGTAATATTTCAGAGAGTCAACATATGTCTGAAGTCATCCCCGTACCCCTTTCCACGGGACGTCGGAGGGCGAGAGAAATTCACTCTGCTGGGCGCAGGAGGCCTCGTTGAATCTTGAAAGTACACCATGCCCTTGAACGCGTCGATCGAGACCTGAAGATCTCCGCGACATGGACCGACGTTTCTACCTCCTTACTGGTACTGTCTCCGTGTTTTGCCAACCAAATCGTACAATCAGAGAGGAAAGTAAAGGACGGGCCTAGTGCAGGCTTTCTGACGGTAGACGAGAAAGCGGATAACGGGTTGTATGGAGGAGATGCAGACGTGTTGTTGATGACGAGGAATGTTAGAGAATATGTCCGAGTTAGAGTGCGAAGGTGTTGCATGAACATAGTCATGATAGCATGACCCTGAGATGAGACAGCACTGAGAGACGGTGCCAGAAGGGGGGTGATGGAGTCGATCACGACCAAGCGGGTCCTATGCTCGGGCAGTGCGTCGGGAACAAAGGAGGATTGAAGATTCTCGAGAAGGGCATACGCAGTCTCGATGTCGACTACGAGTGATACGTGCAGTCGCTCCAGGGCTTTGGATAAGCCCTGACAACTATTGAGTCTGGCACAGTAAGCATTAGAAATTATTACCTCTCCTCCGAGTTCTTTAGCTGTATGCATGGTCCTGTCGACAGAGAAGTCTCCTGTCGTATCCATCCATAGAATGGAACCTCGTTCCTTCACTGCCAAAAACCGGAGGACGATTTGGAGAACAAGGGACTGCAATGCAAATTGAGAAAGTAACAAAGAGGTCGCATCAATTATACCGTCTTTCCTGACCCCTTCTCGCCAGAAATTTCAAAGACATGATGATTGCCGAAGCCACCGACCAACGCGTCGAGTTCGTCTACCCCACAGCTGATCGTTAAGATATCTTCTGTACGTTTTTGGAGAGCTTTCGCATAAAACTCGTCCCCGCGGATTCCATGTGCAGACGCGTTTTCAGTAACCAAATCAATGCAGGTTTGGAGGTCTGCTAGGCTAATTGTGCCTGGT
The DNA here is from genome assembly GCA_038094055.1 of Chalciporus sphaerocephalus. NCBI lineage: Eukaryota > Fungi > Basidiomycota > Agaricomycetes > Boletales > Boletaceae > Chalciporus > Chalciporus sphaerocephalus. The sequence goes on along the minus strand of JBBPTH010000033.1, from coordinate 134,988 downwards.
GGTAGTTTTTGAAGGATTTCGATTGTGGTCCCAGAGAAAAGCAGATCGGTGTCTGTTCTGATTCCACAGGATTCTAAGGAGGAGATCAGATTGCTGGGGATTATGTGGACTAGTGACTGGAGGCGCATCCTGGTACCTTCAATCCAAGTTGCATTTTGTTGCGAGTCATTGCTCGCCAAAATCGGACGCTTGACCCCTACAAAACTCTCACTGTCTTGCTCCGACTTGCTCGAATGTCTGAACCACCTCAGACGGACGTTTCCCGACCTTCTGCTCTCCCAACCGCAACGCTACATCAGCGAGGTGCAGTTAATGCTCTCGTCGACCAGAACTCTGCCCAATATCTCGAAAGCGTCGAAGAAGAATGGAACAAGAAACTAGATGCAGAGGTGGAAGTGCTCGTGGATGGCATGGTCGATATCGTTAGCCTTGCTTCGATTGGAGACAAGGACAAGTTTCGCATCGCTCAGGAATCATTCCATGCTGAATCGCGTGCAGAATCAATGGTACGAGCAGCGAACTCGCTCCTTTCAATCACCCACTCTCTCAAGTTGTCATTGCTTCTCTCAGATGAGGCACAGATTGCGCACCGCCGGGACGTAGAACTGAAGCAAGTCCAGCAGGAGAAGGTTGAGGCGCAGAAAAAAATCGCCATGCTATTAGATGAATTACTCAAACGCCCCAGCGAGTCGTAGCGTTGGCCAGGAACGTTTCCCAGCTCGTCAGTGGCGTGGACTGATCAGTAGAGGCTCAATAAATAGCCCGATGTCCTGGTAGCGCCACGAGGTCCTCGACACCGCATGTGCTCCGCCAAAAGACTCCGCGGCGGGGAATATAGACAAAAATCGAGTAAAGTCGCGATACAGAGCTTCTTGTTGCTTCGGGACGCTTGAGGAGGAGGCGTTCCAGTGATCCATGACCTTGTTGCACTCAATGTTAGTATAACCTTTTTGCCAACTTCAGCTGTTCAGGGCAAATTCGAGAAAGTTACGTCGAGCATGACACGATAATCTTATCGAATAATCCGTTCAGACTCAGTTCAGGCATTTTGATCAAGTAGTCTGGTGGACGAACAGTTTAATATGTGTAGCAATCCGAAACACGAGGCATCGATATCCTGATTCTCGCTCAAGTGCACCCACTCAAGTCGATCGTGGACCATGTCACAGACTGCACCGTTCGGAAAGTGGGACTCGCCTATCACGGCGGACACCATCACGGAAGGCGTGAGTTCAGATCGCCCCCATTTCCTGCAGCACATGGACTAATCCAATTGACTGCCATTGTAGAGTATCGCGTTCGCCGAGATTTTCGTCGACCCCACGGACAGCACAGTATACCACATAGAAGGGCGTCCTGAAGATGAGGGTCGATATGTGATTGTAGAGACACTCTCAGGAAAGGACGTCATTCCATCTCCCTACAGCGCGCGCAGTGGCGTCCATGAATATGGTGGTGCAGCTGCAATCGCTCATGGAGGTTTAATCTATTTCTCTAACTTCAGTGATAATCGTCTATACTCGGTCAGCGCAACCTCGGGGACACCACAGCCCGTAACTCCAGGTTCTGATACACATTGATCCGTCGCATCCACCTTTTTAATCACCTTCGTGTTGTAGATAACCCGCATTATCGGTATGCTAATTTCGCTGTCCACCCGGCCCGCAATGATCTTCTGGTGTCGGTCGTCGAGGATCATACCGTCGATACTCCCCAAACAGTCATTAACTCCCTCTATGTGGTCAACACGTCTAGGAAGGCAGTGTTCCCATTCATCATAGGCTCCGACTCCTATTCCTCCCCCGTGTTCAATCCGTCTGGGACCATGGTGGCCTGGCAAGAGTGGGGCCATCTAGACATGCCGTGGGAAGGGTCACTCATCTACGTTGCCGAAGTCATCGTCCAAGCGGACACACTTGTCGTTTTGAACAAAACGTATGTCGCCGGCGAAGGGATCACCAAATCAGTCTCATTGCCGATCTGGTCCTCCGATACCAACCTTGTGTTCACCTCGGATGAACTAAACGGTTACCATAACCCGTACATCTACTCAACTGTCAGTAGATCAGCTCGGCTTGCCATCCCCAAGTCCATCGAAGAGGATTTCGGTGAGCCTGCGTGGGTTTTCGGAAATTACTCCTACGCGGTTCTCGATGACCCCATAGGCGGCAATGAGAAATATGGGGCATTCACCGCTTTTCGTGGCGGACGCAGTGTTCTTTATATAGCCAGCCTCTCTGAAGAGCAAAGCATCGTGGAGATCAGAGACTTCCCTTTCAGCATTGCTCAGTACGTCAGGAGTACGGGAGGTACATCGATCGTCTTCATCGCCAAGAAAAATGACGCTCCAGGAGGTTTGTTCTCATGCGAGTTCACGGGAGCCTCGTTTAAGCCGATTTACCGCGTCTTGAAATCGAGTTCACCGAAACCAATCACGGGTTTCGAAGAGTATATCTCGCTTCCTCAACCGATGACGCTTCAGAGAGACGGGCAACCTTTACACGTGGTCTACTATGCCCCTCAGAATCCCAAATATTTGGGCAGCAGTATCTCGAACGAAAAGCCTCCTTGCATTGTCAACATTCACGGAGGCCCTACCTCCATGGAATCCCAGGCCCTCAACTGGTTAAAAATTTTCTACACTAGTCGCGGCTACGCCTGGTGAGCACAATTCAATATTTGATTGTCAGCGCATAGATTGAAATTACTTCTAAAAGGCTAGATGTGAACTATGGAGGCTCATCGGGATATGGTCGGGAATACATGTGAGACACCTCTATGTGCCTTTACCCCTCTCACGCTTCGTCAGCTCACGGCTCGCTGGGAAATGGGGTATCGTCGATGTTCAGGACTCTCAAGATGCACCTAAGATACTTTCAGAAGCCCCTTATTCTCTCATTGACGGATCTCGTATTGCCATTAGAGGTAGCTCTGCTGGAGGGTACACCACTTTGGCCGCGCTTTCCATTGCGCCAAATACCTCCGTCTTCAAAGCGGGCACGTCATCTTATGGAGTCTCGGATCTTGGGTTACTCGCACAATTTACTCACAAGTTCGAGTTAAGATACATGAACAAGTTACTAGGTGGTCCCCTGGAAAAAGTTCCCGATGTGTATGCAGCGCGTAGCCCTGTGAACTATGCAGACAGGATTACCACTCCACTTCTGGTGCTTCAAGGTGCACTCGACAAGGTTGTTCCTTCGGAGCAAGCCAATAAAATTGTCAATACCATCAAAGGACAAGGAGGCGCAGATAGAGTAGAGTATCACCTGTTCGAGGGAGAGGGTCACGGATGGAGACTTGCGTCGACCATGAAGGCTGCACTTCAGTACGAGCACGAGTGGTACGAGAAGAAGTTGCTTTGAAGAACGAGCGAAAACATAGAATGCACTTGGGGTTATATGCGAGATGGAAGGACGGTCACACTTTATCGCTATACATCAATCAGTCTCTACACATATCTAAGCTTGAGATTCCGAATTTTAACACAAGTAGTGTGAAGACCACTGGTGAAAGGCCAGCAAGAGGCAGTGCGCGGGATCAATCTGCTCATACTAGTAAGGTGGCCTGCCTCTATGTCTTATCGTTTTCCACGACTCGGCACAGCTGACTTCGGGACTCCTGCTGAAGTGGTCACCATCTGATTCACATTCTCGTCGAAATGGCAATTGGCAGCGCGAGGCCATCCTAGTATTCCCGTCATCTCGTCTAGACTGTCAATCTCCCTCAGACATCCATGTCTCGATTGGCACCTTACGGAAAATGGGAATCTCCCATTACAACGGATTTTATCATACAAGGCAGCATTGAATTTGACGACGTTTTCGTCGACGCTACGGATAAAACGATATATCACATAGAAACACGTCCTGAAGATAATGCGCGCTCTGTCATCGTCGAGACGCTCACTGGACAGGACATCATCCCATCTCCGTACAGCGCTCGCACTCATGTCGAGGAGTACGGAGGAGCGGCGGCAATCGCATATGGAGGCACAGTGTACTTCTCAAATATTTCCGACAACCGCGTGTATTCGGTAAGGGCATCGACGAAGGTACCCCAGCCAGTGACGCCAGGTGATGTCCATTACTAGGGAGTTCACCGTGGTTTCAGCTCGGCTGATAGGCAAGGTTGTTCTAGATAACCCGGCATATTATTATGCCAACTTCGCTGTTATGCCAACTTCGCTGTCCACCCTATTCGAGACGATCTTCTCGTCTCAGTTCTCGAGGATCACACAGTAGATCATCCGGAGTTGGTCATTACGACGATATGTGTTATCAACACAACTCGGAAGGCGATATTCCCCCTAGTCGTTGGCGCTGATTTCTATGCATCCCAGTCTTCAATCCATCAGGGACCAAGGTGGCCTGGCAAGAATGGAACCACCCAGACATGCCTTGGGAAGGGTCGCTCATGTATGTGGCCGACGTGCTAGTCCAAGAAGACACGATCGTCTTGTTGAACAAGACGTACGTCGCCGGAGCCAAGCTTACAAAATCGGTCACATACCCGACCTGGGCGACCGATTCTACACTGGTATTCACCTCAGACGAGTTGAACGGTTTCCAAAATCCGTTCATCTACTCCACTGTTACACATTCCACTCATCTTGCCATCCCGGAATCTATTCAGGAAGATTTTGGTGAACCTGCATGGAACCTTGGATATTACCCCTACGCAATCTTAGACGACCCTGCCGGAGGTAGCAACAAATATGGCGCATTCCCTGCTTTTCGGGACGGACGCACCGTCTTGTATCTCACAAGCCTCTCTGGAAAACAAAGGATTACTCAGGTGGAGTTCCCATTCACTATGGCGATGTATGTCAGGAGTAGCGGAGGTGCGTCGATCGTCTTTATCGGCGATAAGATCGACGCACCGCAAGCTGCAGTCATGGCGAAGTTCACCGGGACGTCGTTCGAACCAACGTACCAGGTCTTGAAGTCAGGCTCGTCGGACTTGACATCAGGAGATATGGAGTATGTATCTCGCCCACAGCCAATAACGCTTTACAGGAATGAGAAACCGTTGTATGTGGTGTATTACGCCCCAAAGAATTCGGGCTCTAGCATTCCAAACGAAGAACCACCTTGCATCGTGGGCATCCATGGAGGTCCTACATCCATGACACAGCAAACGCTCAGTTGGACAAAAATCTACTTCACTAGCCGTGGATATGCCTGGTAGGTAGACATTGACATTGCTCATCATGTTCAACGCATAGCTTAACTCGGCTGGAAAAGGTTGGACGTGAATTACGGTGGATCGTCAGGTTTTGGACGAGAATATGTGTAAGGATTGTGTGACCTTCATGACCTTGTGTCTCATACATCTCCAGCTCGCGGCTCGTTGGAAACTGGGGTATCGTTGATGTTCAAGACGCTCAGGATGCCTCCAAGATGCTGGCAGTAGCCCCTTATTCCCTCATCGACGGATCCCGCATTGCCATTAGAGGTCACTCCGCTGGAGGGTTTACCACTCTGGCTGCGGTTTCCATTGCACCGGATCCTTCTTATTTCAAGGCAACCAATTCGCTCTTTGGCATCTCCGATCTCCCTGCGTTCATGAAGTCCACTCACAAGTTTGAACTGAGGTACTTGGAGAAGTTGATCGGTGGCTCACTCTCAGAAGTCCCAGAGGTATACGAAGCACGTAGTGCCATCAATCATGCGAAGAGAATCGTCACTCCGCTTTTGGTTCTCCAGGGCGCAGATGACAAGATCGTTCCTCCGGAGCAGGCTGAAACAATCGTAAACATCATAAGACAGCAGGGGAGTGAGGATAGGGTGGAGTACCACCTGTTCCCGGGTGAGGGACATGGATGGCGACTTGCATCGACGATCAAAGCTGCGATCGAATATGAGCATGCTTGGTATGACAAGAAGCTACTCTAGTTTATTTGGGACATGTTCGTGATTTACGATTTGGGCGCATGTACGGGATACAGTTGGATTCGAGGATACTTTTGTCGTCGGCTGAGGGTAACGTCTGTCAATTGTACCCGTGTTTCACCGTGGTCGGTTATCATATGAAAGAGAAACACCCAGTATCCGCGAACGCTGACTTTTTTGGTTCATTCTCATTTCTTGCTCCCATCTTCATCATGTCCAACATCAAAGCAGAAGGCTTCAAGGTAGCACCCATCACAGTTGTCGTCCTTTTCGCTGCTCAGTGCTCATCATCCACGTCATACTAGGCCTCCGAGATCATCGCGCAACTCAGTTCTGCCTTCGATGGCTTCACTGACGACCAACGTAAAGCTCAGCTCAAGAAGGTACGCAATATCGCGCTTTCCTCACCCGCACTTCCACACTATGTCCTTTTCCATCGTCAATTCGACTACCGAACTCACTCATATGTCTTACTTGCTGCCGAACAGACAAACGCCATATTTGAGCTACGGATAACCAATGCCCAGAAGCAAGAAGCCGTCTGGACGATCGACATGAAGGAAAAGGGTGTTGTATACAAGGGGCCCGTACAAGCACCTTCCAAGGCTGGTGTCACACTTCTCATGAATGACGACACATTTGAGCAGCTCGCGTCCGGCAAGCTTGATGGGCAGAAGGCGTTCATGACAGGAAAACTCAAGACGAAGGGAAACGTCATGCTGGCAACTAAACTGAGTGCCGTGCTCGAGACCGCCAAGGGCAAAGCTAAGCTCTAAACTCATCCGGTACATGAACGTATCCACTTCGCGTTTACCAACCGTAATTAATTGTAGAGCGGTGATTATTTCCATTATTCGTTCAATGTCCTGTAATATCCTTCCATGAGTAACGCAGGAAATTCAAACAAGCTTCTGCGAGTTGTAGTGCTAACAAAAATGAGTGGGGTCCATCACGCTGAGTATAGGACAACATAACGAAAGCAAGAAAATCTAAACAAGCAAACATCAGAACATTCCGCCGAACAGTCCTCGTTGACGTCTTGGAGTGGGTTGGGAGTCTGGACGGAGTGTCGACAGGCTGTTGAGCTGTTTCATCACCTCTTCAAGCTTGTCCTTGCGTTCTTGAAGTTCTAGGTGACGTCGGATGCCGGGATTCTCTCGTGCAAACTGGACTATCTCGTTCCGATCCAAGTCATAGATCAGTCGAGAATCAATCTCCCGAGGGAACTGATAGAAGAAATGGTCAAGAAGCTCGATGTTGATGAACATCGTCGACGTGTAGGCGAGCTTGTCTGCGACAACGTTGAGGAAAACCTCTGGACACAACACATCGTTCTCGGGACCAGCTTTACATCGTTTCGACTTGAGCGCTGCAAGGCGAAGCTTCAATACGGCCAGCCTATCACTATACAGCATTGCATGTCGTGCATCCAAGATTTGTGCAGGGGGATAACGATATGACTCGGGTTCTTCATCCGGACCTATATCTTCTCCAGCGAGCCGTCTCTTTTTCTTTTCCAGGGCCCTCTCTTCCAACTCCTTCACATATCCGATCAATCCACTCAATCTCCGACTCCCTCCAATCTTCTTTCTGATTTCCTTTAACTTCGTCTCACACATCGCAACCTCCTTCTCAAACAGGTCCATCGCTCGCCCGCGACCTAGCTCCCACTCACGTGCGTCCACATCGACCTCATACTTGTACGGCTTGATGCAGTTTTCCACTTGATCAGACGTCAACCCTATTCGGTCCCGTAATATCATATGTGAGAATTGAACCAGCCGTTCGGCTGCATGGGGATGGTGATTGAAGGGCTCCCCAACAGCTATCGAGTCGATCAGTGCTCTCAGCCCATCCGCCACGAGGAGGGTAGAGTCCCGCCCAACGCCAGACTTTGTGAGCAACGAAGAAGCGCCCTCGAGTTTATGTCTCCAATACGCATCTACGTCACCAGGTTTCACGTTGGCATCAGCAGCGAGAGCTCCCAGCTCAGGTACACGCTTGTCAAGCCAATAGAGTTGCTCTAGCACATCCATAACTTTGTCGTCGAGCATCCCTTTGAGTTTGGCTCGCACTTCAGGCTTGCGGAATTGTGTGGAGAGGTTTTTGAAACGTGCCTTCAGAGCGTCGACGGTTTCGGCGACGTAAGATTCGGCAGATATGCGTCTGTCGTTGTATTGTACTTTGAATTGATAGGTGGCTTCCTCAAGCTCGAGTTGAACGGCGTTGGTAATACCATGGAGAGAGGATGCCATGCTTGACTCGAGAACATCCATGAGACGACGGCGGAGAGTATCGGTACCCACCATAAGGGAAGATGACGCGCCAAAGTACTCTCTATTGCGACCAAAGTAATCATCTTCACTCCGTCTGGCGACAGTTCCGGCAGAGAGGGAAGATGGGCTCTTCCCAGCAGACTTGGCAATGACACCAACATAGCCAAGGTGAAGAGGGTAACGGTTTCCTTCCAGAATTCCAACACCCTGCTCAGGTGAGACAAGATCCATCTTGGTGACCACACCAATGGTGCGCAGGCCAAGTGGATCTACTTTGCGACTGGCTCTGAGTGCAGGAGAGTTTGCTAGGTCAACGTCTGCGGCGCAGACGGCCAAAATAATGTTGGGTTCACGGATGTACTTTTCACAAAGACCAGCAATCTTCTCCTTGAGAGAGTCTGGTTGGTCCATGGAAGCGATCTGAATGTAGCCGGGTAAATCGATAAGGGTGAGGTCAGGGACATGGGGACTGTATATGCGGAGGTCAATCGGGTCGTTCGAGACTGCCTCTGAGGCGGGTACGGCGAGGTTGAGGTCTGTGAGGGTCTGTTGAATGTGGGCAAAATTGGAGATTTTGCCGAGACCGAGAGCTGGGAACTCGCCATATTCCTGGGGAGTCCCATTACCGTTGGAGGGCGTATGTATGAGAGTAAGCTCAATAGGACGTCTCGTGACCATGTTGTTGCCCTTTGGGAGAAACTCGTGCCCAACGATAGCCTCGAGAACGGAACTCTTTCCAGAACTCTGACTGCCGATGACGACTATGCTTGGCAACTTGAGACTGTCACTCTGGTCTATGCTCAGAAGCATCGTTCTTATTTCGATGAGTTTCTTGGTGAGATGCATGAGACCGTTCTGCCGGGTGTCGGAGGTGCTGTCGTCCGGCATTGAGTCAGAAGGGGCGGCGGACATAGTTGCTGCAACGAGAGCTGCAATTGCAGCATCTTCCTCTGGCGGTCTCTTGTTTCCCGGGTTTTCAGAGTCTTGTGAGGAACGATGGTTGTCTTGACTGCCCTTGTCGGTCGAGAAGAAGTCTTTGAGGAACTGGGGGGTGTCGAAGTCGGGCAGCTTAACGGCGGATACGCGCGCAGAGACAGCCTTGACGCCTTCTGATGCCGAGTCTAAAAAGTCAGTTGCGGCGTCTTGAACGGATGATATCCACCCTGTCGTCTTGTTGCGCAGCTCTTCGAACTTGTAATTCGCATATCCAAAGCCCCCTGCGCCTATCGTTGCTGCTCCTATTGGAACACGGAAAGCGCGTGCTACGAAGCGGGGGATGGAGGAGTAGGAGATGGGTCTGACATGGAGACGGCGAAAGAAGGTGTGGGTTGGGTGACGACGAGTCAGTTTGAGTGCGGCATTTGTGACGAATTGGCGTCTGAACGTCTGTCGCTGGTAGGCCGCTGTCTTTCGCTGGATAATTCTCGACGACGACATGAGATCGAGAAATAAAATAAAAATAACAAAAAAAAAACAAATTATGTCCGTGAAATAACATATCCCAATTAGGAAACCAAGTAAGATAGCGTGACCCAGTGAGCGGAACTCCGGAACAGATCAACCTCGACGTATTAAACCAGGTCAGTCTATACCCACAGCTGATATCAATGTCTCTTCCTCCCCCTCCAGGTATATACGTACCAGCCGTCCTTTTCTTCGACAAGGACGAAAACTTTGACGTACCTGCCATCAAGGCTCACATCCTTCGTCTGGCAAAGGCACGTCTTATTCCACATTCACTACTCACCACTCATTCTTAACTCTCTCCAGGCGGGGATAACTGGACTTGTCATCCAAGGCAGCAATGGAGAGGCCCAGCACCTCTCCCACGAAGAGCGCAAGCAAGCCATCAAGCTCACTCGTGAGACCCTCGACCAGAATGGCTTCCAGAACGTCCCTATCATCGCAGGCTGTGGTGCCCAGTCTGCCCGGGAGTCAAAGAAACTCTGCAGAGACGCTCACGAATCAGGCGCCGCCTATGTTCTCGTGCTCACCCCATCCGTCTGGCCAAATCAGATGACCAGGGATGCTATCCTTGCTTTCCACCGCGAGGTAGGTCCTCCGACCTCAGGTACTTTCCCCCCCTGATTAAACATATCACTTCCCGCCAGGTGGCATCGGACTCTCCTCTGCCCTACCTCGTTTACAACTTCCCAACCGTCACCGCCGGTCTTAACCTCGAATCTGACATTATCCTCGAGCTGTCCGATCACCCTAACATCGTCGGCACAAAACTTTCTTGTGGAAGTATTGGAAAACTTCACCGTCTCGCATCTGCCAAACCATCTACCGAATTTGCCACCCTTGCTGGTGTCTCAGAGGTTCTCCTCCAAGGTCTCTTGTCCGGAAGCGCAGGCGCAATTGCCGCGTTGCCAAACATCGTCCCAAAGCTTCACATGCACATGTACGGTCTCTACAAAGATGGAAAGATCGCCGAAGCTATGAAGATACAGGCCTTGTTGGGTCAGGGGGATTATGCCACAGGAAAAGTGGGTGGCATCGGGGGAATCAAATCCTTAGTAAACAAATATTTCAATTACGGTCAGCCCTACGTTAGAAGTCCCCTCCGAGGAGTCACTTCTCAGCAGCTAAGTGGACCTTATTATGAGAAATTGGTGGAGTTGATCGAATTGGAAAAAGCTTTGTAAATCTCATCTCTGTATTTTTCTTAGGACATCCAATTGTATTACATAGCATTCCTTTCGAATGAACTAGTCGAGTTCTTCAACTTGAAGGTGCGTTTCGCAAGCGTCTGGCTCTGCTCACGAGTCATCCATGTTCCTTGGGAAACGCCACCGAGCGACCCGGACCGTCATCATGCTCCTTTTATTATAGCGCGGTATCTGGATCAACTATTTACGACCAGCGACCTCAGGGGATATCCTTTCGCACCTTTATTTAGTTCCGTAGTAAAGATCCCGGGAGGAAGAAGTACATAATTCCGCGTGTCACTGTTTCCACGACTCCACACCTTTCCTCTGGGTGCGATCATGAGAAAGACGACTATGTATTCCTCGTGGTTGCTTTTGCGGGCCGACGGTCCACCGCATCTTAAGAGGTTCGTGCCGCCACTTCAATTCTAGCCTTCATACTGATCATCATTGTATGGTTTATCCCCAGAAATATCGGTGAAAACTCGCATATCACTTGAAATGTACATGGGATTACCATGATTTCATGGGAGTGGTTATATTCTTGGATTTTGTATGGTGGTGATTCCCAAGGAAGGAGATTAAAAGCGCTTGGTTAGAGGTGATGCGATGATCGCACGTCTCGTACCTCCTTTGCTGTTTCTTCATTCATACGTCACGTCGATATGAAGCTGAACCCTACTTTCGTCTCCTTAATCACGGCTGCTGTATCGGTGAGTGTCTCCGATAAGAACCACGAAAGCTTGATCTAGTTTACTTACTGACGTCCACTTGGCTTAAAAGCTTGCCAACCCGGTCGCCAGGCAGTCTGCCGGGTTTGTCAAGGCTGACGGCCAAGGGTTTACACTTAATGGTGCCCCTTACACTGTTTTCGGGTTTGTAACAATACGCTTCCTCTTCATCTCAGCTCCTTGACGGATGCTCTTCGTAACAGGGCCAACTCATACTGGGTTGGTCTCATGGGTCTCACGACCGACGAAATGGACATCACCTTCCAAAACATCGCGGCAACCGGAGGCACGACTGTTCGAACCTGGTAAGATTCTCATTGTCCTAGCTATTTACCCGGTTCGTCAGTCGTCAGACTGAACCATCTAAATACTAGGGGCTTCAACGAAGTGACCACTGCAAGCGGTGACTACTACCAACTCTGGAACGGAAGCACGCCCACCATTAACTATGGTCCGACTGGTCTCGAAAACTTTGGTAACTTTCCTGCCTTTCAGTAAATGAAGATACTCATCAGCTTTGCTCCAGACAATGTTATCGCTGCGGCGAAAGCGAACAATATTCGTTTGATCGTCACTTTGACCAACAACTGGAACAACTACGGAGGGATGGACGTTTATGTTGATCAAATCCTCGGTCAGGGGGAACCTCATGACTATTTCTATTCCAACTCGGAAGTCATCGTAGGTCTTTCCCCATGTCACATGGTTTGCTTTCGTTATGCAACTTGGATCCATTGACTCCCGGTAGGCTGCGTACCAAAACTATGTCAAAGTTTGGATCGAAAGGTATATCGATGAACCAACCATCTTTGGATGGGAGCTCGGTAGGTATAATCTATGAATTTTTGAGATCCCATTATTGATTTTGCATACAGCGAACGAGCCTCGCTGTACCGGTTCCACAAAGTGAGAGACCTTTCGCCTTTCTCTCCTCGTTCAGTATCCATCTCATCACACACGCAGTGCTACCTCTGGGACATGCACGACCACAACGATTACTGACTGGATCAAGACAATGTCCGCCTACATTAAATCTCTCGACAGCAATCATCTCGTCGGGTTGGGTGACGAAGGCTGGTTCAACTGGACGAACAGCACGGACTATGCTTACGAGTTCGTCTTTCGTTCGTTGCATTGAACTTTTTGTTCATGACTGATGTTGGATTCAGCGGTTCGCAGGGCATCGACTTTGATGCAAATCTGGCTATCGACACGATCGACTTTGGGACGTTCCACGTACGTTATTTCGCTTTGTTGCTCTCGGGTGTTTAGTGACGAGATGTATTTTCTAGCTTTACCCGGTACGAGGGATTTTTCTACGTTTGAGAGGACGATCATGCTTAATGGATGTTTGTTTGCTATTCTACAGTACACGTGGGGCGAGGAAACACCTAGGTAAGGGAGATCCTCGTCCATCCATCCCAAACCTTGATTCACATATGTTCATCAGTGCCATGAGCTGGGGACAAACATGGATTGAGAACCACCGCGGTGCCCAGGCAACGTACAACAAACCGGTGCTTATGGAAGAATTCGGCGTGTATGCTTCCCAAGACCAAATCTCGACCTACGAGAACTGGTACTCGACCGTCATCGACGGAGGTCTTAGTGGTGTTCTCATCTGGCAAGCAGGTTCGAACTTTACGAGTGGACCGACGCCAGACGATGGGTTTGCGGTACGTTGTCTTTTTTTTTTTTTTTTTGATGTTGGATAGACGCGAGGGATGTCTGCTGACATGTGTCCGGACGTGTAGATTTACCCTGGGACTGAGATCTATGAGATGGAACCCATGTATGCTGCACAGCTAGAGGCGAGGAATGCAGCTTAGGACTGGTAATCCCGAACTTCGAGGGATCTTGTTGCCATAGCTAGCGAACATAGTAGCTATCCTAGCTGAACTATAACTGCAGTGATTTCTAACGACCTATGTGAGTTCGTCCCTATGCTCGCAAGACGTAAAGCGGAAATTATTGATATAACTTTTTAACTTGAGCGCTGAGGGTGAGCTGTTTCGCACGTTTTAAGTTGACCCGTCGCCAAGGGTGATAAACAATTCTGGCGTTCCTGCGGTAGTTCAAGTATATGAACGTCGACCACAGGGATGTACGCGTAGATAACTCAGTGTCTCATCGAACCGAATCGAATCGAGTCGGATGTCCACAAACGAAGTCTCTCAGAACTGAGACAGCGCCACAGTCCTTGAAAAGGGATTCGGATTCGGAGCCAATAGCATCACGAGTTTCCACTCCGACAGCCTCACTACCTCCTCGCACCAGCCGTCCTTTACGACCTGTCCTCGACGACAAGCACGATGAAGTACATAGAATTCCCTGAACTCTCCCGTCTAGCTCAGGCCCTCACTCACGAGGGACCAGAGTGTTCAGTCCACACAAGACTCGAAGCATACAGCTGCAAGAATATCAAGCGAGACAAGAAGCTCTTCAAGTCCCTCGAACACGCCTACAACGACGAATTGTCTCATTCACCTCCTGTTCCCTCATGGCTCGATCGTGAGCCTGAAGAAACGCCCTTTGGCCCAATGGATAAACACGCATCCCGAAAGATACTCTACCTCCTCATTGCGACCCTCAACATCGCCTTTCCTGACCATGAGTTCTCGGACGTGCGACCCGCTCATTTCAACAAAGAGAAGAGCGGCGCAAGTGTACTCAACTCCCTCAGCACGACACTCCTCCATCCTCACCGCGGAGGTGTACCTGCACCCCGCACTTACTCAGCTTACCCGCCTACCTCTCCCAACTTCTTCCCCTCTTCTGTCCCCACCTCTTCCTCCTCATCACCTCTGGCGCAGACGCTGACTAGCCCATATGCCCCACCTCCGATAATGTCGGGAACACATCCGACCCTTTATCGAGTATTAGACGACGTTATTGGGTTAAACGACTGCCAGGTGTTCTCTTACTCACCTGATATTGACTCTGATCCTCACGCCAACGACTACTCTGATTCCGAGGACGACGTCGCCTCTGTGGGTGACGAATACTCCTCGGATGATATCGACGACGAGGGCACATTTGAGTTTGACGGGTATGACGTCGACGAGTCGACCTCCGATTACCGCAGTTCTTCCCTCGGCACCCATATCAACTACACACACCAGCGGATACCCATGCGCAACAACAGCGGCAGCAGCAGCGGTGACTCTCCCTTGCGCTCGGACTTTCCCCATGTCCGTCTCAAGCGCAGGGATGGAGCTCTACTCTGGTCTTCTCACTGGTTCTTCCTGAACCCAAAGCTGAAACGGATACTGTTTGTATCTGTGTGGGCGCGCACGAGACGTGCGGCTGGTGGCTGGGATGAGGATGATGAGCTCCTGGGGTTCGAGAACGAAGCCGGATACAGCTCGACGGGAGAAAGATTCTTCGGATGGGAAGGTGGTGTTGGCGCTGGAGCGAGAGCTTTGGGACTCAGTGCATCGGTGTAGGGTGAAGTAAGTTCTGCTCACCTTGGGCCTCCCATGGTTGCTCAACCTTGGCAGTACACGTCGCGATTAACGATCCACGAATCCGATATTTATTGCTTGCTTTTGGTCATCGGCATGGCTTCTATACGATTATGATATCAGTATGAGACATTGAATGTCGGTTTTTTGCAGGTTCTACTTACAGTTTGGCTCTGCGAGTCTGTAATGATGGTCATGGTGTGAGCCAGAAGAAAAAGATGGCAGAGATTGTGACTTGGTGATGTGGTCCGCATTCTCAGAAGGCCTGACTAAAAAGGAAACTGTGATTGGGCCGAAGTAGACGTTGACTACATTCGCCGGCTAGCAGTTGTGTCTACAACCAGTACAAGTACTACACTAATAGTCCAATTCATGTTTTACGACCGCAGTCCAGTATCACAAGAATTACAGATTCGCTTGCGTGTACGATAGCATGAGGTGCAGAATCGTCCACCGCACGACTCACATTGTTGCAGTTGTATACACGAACTGCAGAACGCGCTTCTGCAGTCTCCACATTGCGACCCTTCCATGCACTCTTCACAGAGTGTCGCTGTACAACGTCCAGCATTGCATGTAACTGCCAGTGTCACCCCATCCGATACATCTTGTCCATCAAGGTAACTCCCATCTTCTTCAACACAGTCATCGCACAATGTTGTGCCGCCGCACTCGGCACAGAAGCGAATGTACTCGCACTCGTACACGCAGTACATCCGTTTGCACCGTGGACATTGTTTAAAACCATTCGTTGGGGATGTCTTGCAGTCGTCGCACACCCAGCAGTGCTCGCATGCGCACCACAATCCACCCGCGGGAGAGCACGAGTCGCAGACGCTAATGTACCCACCCACCCTCGACCAACATTTTCCGTTGGAACAGTGTGGTCGGTCCTGTCCTCCTGTGCAAGGCCCACATCCAATGGGCCTCGTAGGATGAATACGCGCACTGTTCGGCAATCGGCGAAAATGTTTTCTAGGTGACCTATTCAGTACATCCTTGGGTCGACCAAGGCACCACGTCAGTTCGAATTGACAGAACCAATTATCGCAGTCTGGACATTGTCCGAGTGGCGGAATTCCCTTGGCGTTGTCCAAGCAAGGAAGACACGCCGCCGTAGAGACGTGATGAGAACATGATTGAAACGGAACGAGGTTTGAAGCTGCACATTCTTCATTCAGGCACAAGATTCCGTGACAGGATGTGCATGGCGTGGTCTGCACGAAGCACACTGGGCATCGTCTGTCAGTACGAAGGGCGTTGGAATCAAAGCTTTGTCTGGCGGGAAGAATATCGTGTGCTTCCAGGCGTTCCATGAAATCCTTCCAAGCAAGGTTTTCTTGGGCCTGACGAGCCTTCTCTCTCGCCCTCTTCCTGTGCCACACGTCCTCCAAGTATGGCTTTATCTCCTTCCGAGCATCCTCGATCTGCTCTGGTTCGATGGGTAGATTGACCGAACCCTCGCACTCAGCGGTCATTGCCAGAAAGTCGATGACGATCTGCTGCGTGTGCATCGTTGATGTGCTTTGGTGCAGGACGGCTTTGATAGGGCATGGATCCACGTCAGGGTTATCGACGGGATAAAGAATGCTAGCGTAGCGGTTCTTGATACCCGATGATGTGCTGGACGTTACGTCGAAGCCAGCCTGCTGATCGGCAAGCATGAATGCACGATCAGCGAGCTCGGCTAAGCATCGGAAGAAACTCTCTGTACGAACAGGCGAGTCAGATATGATGTCGACAAAGAACGCGCCCAACAGTGGCTCAGAGTCAGACATAAGGAGATGGACGTCAAGAGAAACATATCAATGTCAACATGATACGCTCTTCAGCAGTTCCCCGACACGTGACTTTTCCACAGGATGGCAGAGCCAACATCCGTTAAACCAGCTATCTAAGTGTTCTAGCTTGAATATAAGAATATGTCGTGCGTCCGTTTAGTGGTGTTAGTACAAAGACAGATAAAAATTCAAACAATTCTCCGAGACCTTGGAACTAAGCAAATGTCAAAAGCGCGTCATCATCGTCCTTAACGACGATCAGTCCTTCGTCATCGTATCCTACACGAAACTGTGACCCGTCCACCCACCGCTTCCATGCAGCGATGTAACCCTTCTCTAGGTTCTTGACCCACCGACGAGTGTCAAACAGAGGCATGGTGTCTCGCGCAAGGAAAAGACGTTGGCGGAGGTCCAATAGCTCCGAGCCTTCTGACCAGCTCTGCAAGTTAGACCCGCCCAGTGCTCCACTCTGTTCAACCAAGGCTCGCGAAGCCGCCACGTGCTGGAAGTTGTAAGGGATGAAAGTGGACGCGAGCGAAACCGCGCGTTCTTCGTATTCTTCTCGACTGATGACAACCATCTGTTTACCTAGCCCTGTAGCATACGCGAGACTGGCTGCCACGCGCGAAGCCATCTTGTGTCTGTGAGTTGGCCAAAGACAGGCTAAGATTGGCGTGCCGGACCAGAGCACGCTGAAAACATCATTCACTCAGTTCTACGTTCATAGGTTACCTCGATGATGCTTACTCGGCTGCAATGGTATGGGCGCTACACTGTTTGCCAGATTGCGTGCTTAAGTAGTTTGCTGACTCGAGCGAGAAGATACCTACCTCAGCAGTGTCTAGAACAAGATCAGCTACACAGCAACGAGCAATATGGGTATCCTTGGGGGCGACTTCTGTAAATCGGATGCGAGATGCCACCTCTGGACCAGCCCATGCAATTGCAGCCTGCAGAAGATTAGGTTCTCCAGCTGCGGGAAAGCGAAGCAGCCACAAGATGCTGCGTTGCACCCGGGAAAGTATGCGAAGCCAGGTCCAGAATATTACCTGGATGATTGCATGAGTAAACTCGCTGCACATTTGCACTCAGAGAAAACACTTACAGGATCGATCTATAACAACAAGCAATAGTCGGGTCAGTACACAGTAGCATCGCCCAAGTATCTAGTACCTTGTAGAGCTGGGAATGGTGGTCAGCATCCATTGGCAGTCAAGGTGACTCATCTCACCTGATTGAAATTTGCGAATATGATAACGTCCCTAGGCCCCAAGTGATCAGCACATAGATCGCTGAGGTGTGATGAGAACTCCCTCTGGTAAGTCAGGAAAGATGGCCGTCCGAAGTTCATGACGACGCCGCAGCTCGTCTTGCCAATGAGTCGATAACGCCATTGAGGTTGAGCTGTTACAGCTATAGGACTGCTTATGGTCCGTTGCAAAGTAGGTGTGCTATGGCACAGTTAGCAATCACTCCAACTAAAATGGCCGTCCCACCCACTGGCATATAAATTGGACATTCAGTACTGGAAAACGGAAGTGTCAGATCAGAAAACTGCTCAATCGCCTTAAACGCGCACTAAATCCAATTATTGTCGGGAGATGCTGGATCATGCCCCTCATTGACAGGTACACCAATATCCGGGCACTTATCGATGAACGACCTGGAGTTTGAGGACCGCCTACGGGCAACACGAACTTGAACGAATAGGTCCGGGGGACAGACAATGGGATCACACACGAGATAGTCGCACCAACCCGCTGCCAGTGTCCCCGCAAATCCCATCAGTGAGACTTGCACAGGAGAAGGTCGCGCAGCAAAAATCTCATTTCTTGCTCCTTTGGTGTAGCCACCTAAGTTCACAACTGCGAAGAGGTCGCCCTGATACATCAGAAAGAAAGCCGAGACACTCACGGATGTGTATTCGGTCAACGATATCTTCAATCGGCCAAGAGGAAACGTCAAGGAAATGGAAATTGGTACTGTGTTCGTAATAGGCTCGATATGTGGATCCATCCGATGGACTTGTGGCATAAAGGAAAACATTGAAGCGTTTCTGGTCGTGCATGGCGAAAACTGATTTCATGAGGTGTGTTAATGGATGATCACTGTCAAAAGAAGGGGGTTCAAATATGCGTTTCAATGGGAAAGATCACTTACCTGAAATCACCCGAAACGTAGCAGATATTGATCCTTCCATGAAAAGGTGGAGGGGGTGCTGGACAGACAACCAGATTCCTACCAAAATGAGAGAAGGCGATAAACGACGTATGAAGTGCATTTCTATGCGCAATTAATCGAATAGTCCGTGGGGATAGGGGAAGTGTGAACTGGAGAGACATCTTCATACGAGAGCGTCCGCTCCGCACACATATAAACTCACTGTATGAAAGGGTAATATAAAAGGTAACCTGAAGCCTTTAATGGCCAGAACGAGTGATGAGTTTGGGATTGTCATGGCTTCAAGTGTATGCGTTGCGTGTATGTGTTCCGTTCGGTCAACTTGACCGTAAGTTTCAATGTAGCCCAGACGCTGGACCCTGCTTTGATACCATTCCATCAAGCGGATCAAAAAGCCAATCTCGTCGGGAAAATGTGATGACTGCGGAGGGCTTTCTTCAAGAAAAAGCTTGAAGCGCGCCTTCCATTCTCGCTCGATGATGGGCGAGAGTTGTCTGGTATGAGCTTTCCTCACCAGAGCCAACCAACCGTCGAGGGGGCATGAACGAAGGAGACCGGTGGTCTGGCGTGGTGAATCCGACAGCTGCTTCTCGCAAACTTCCACAGCCTTTTGCATCCAGGCAGCTCGACCATTCCATTGACAGATGGCGTTCATCGACTGATTTAATCCACAATAGGCATCGGCAAAATCGGGATTCACTGTGATTGCTCGCAAATAGTACGGAACCGCCTCGGCACACTGGCCCATGTCCCTCAAGGTGTTGGCCATATTAACCAAAGCAATGTCGAGTTCAGGATGACAGGCAAGAGCATGATTGAACACCCCTATAGCGCGAGTCATCTGCCCAGCATCCTTCAAAAGCGAACCAAGGTTCGAAAGAAGATGAGGATGTGATGGGTCAAGTTGCAACCCTTTCTCGTAATACAGCCGAGCAACTTCCCGAGCACTCAATTGCTGGTTATGCATATTTCTAATTATGTGCCCGGGGCCAAGACCGCAAAGGATGACACCGATGTCATTCAAGGTGGACGCATTGGGATAAAGCGACGCCGCGAGATAATGCATCAAGAGAACCAAAGCATCAACGGTACAAAAAGGTTTTCCTGAAATGCTGAATATCCCCGCTGAATGGGAGACTTGGAATCTGCGAGCTAGACATAAAAGCACGGAAGCTGTGGCCATCTTGCTCTCTTGACAATATTGTTCATCGGACAAATGAGGGGGAGTCCGTGTAGCTCGTATTGCAGGCAGGAAACCGCTCTGCGAAGAAAGCAGTAGATTGGACAGGTGATGTAACTGGTCTGGGAATAAGACAACATTAGGCAAGGCACCCGTTGATGGGTCAATTAGAAGTCGTATTAGATTATCGCCGGACTCATGGACTGCTTGAATGACGTCGAAATGTGGATCGCCGATATGGGAAAGGAGATTGACAGGGCCTCCTACAGTCAAGGCTTGTGTCATGTGCAGGGGAATGGACGATTCGCGAATGAAAGATAGAGTCACCGCAACTACCCATGCGGCGACGATGAAGTCTCGAAAGGCCAGCTTGGTATTGTTATTGGTGTAATAAGTTTCTGGCTTCTGAATGATGACCTCGATAGCATGGATATAGCATTCGGTCGTGGCGGGGATGTTGTTGTCAATTCTATGCATGAGGTTCCCGATATTTACTAGGACGTTGAAGAGGCGATGAACCGTATGCGAGTTGACTGCAGTCGTCAGCCAAGCGTCGTCAGACATTAGTTGAATACAAGTATGGCGACATATGTCAAGTGTTTTCTCCGGGAGTGACGGAGAAGTCAGGAGAACATTTAAGGCTCGGTCCAAGAAATCCCAGTCAAGGGGTTGGTGTGTCAAGGACTCTAAACTGTTAGTGAGTTCAGTCAAGGAAGACATGGAGAGGCGAAGGCATTGAGAGGGAGTTGAACGAGAAGGAAGAAACAAGGGTTACACCAAACTCATGAAATGGACGAGGAGTTCCGTAAAGAAGACACTCGTTCCTTGTGTAAGATTGATCGTGCGTGAAGACGGTGAGAGATTGTGGAGAAAGAAGTACTCGGCATTTCGGCATCTATAAGGATGCCCCCTTTTGCGAGGGACACCCTAGATCAGTCGCGCCACTTGTACAACCGACCACCGTGGGTCACCGGTCGACCGGTCAGCGCTCAGCTGTGAGTGATATAAACTGCTCCACCGCGACCAAGACTATCTCTCTCTCCGTCAGATTAAACCAACACGTTCATGTTCGGCGCAATCAGCTGACATTCATTGATTCCTCTGAATGTGTCTGCTCGTCGAGTGTGGATTCTGGTTCTTTCCGTAACTGTTCGCTAAACTTCTTCTTCAGCGACACCATCATCTCTTTAAACGCCTCCTCGCCATCCGGGTATACCTTTTCCCAAGATCCACACGAGGCATTCGACTCCAAAGCAAGGTTAAGTAATTCGATGAGGTGACCGTTGATGGGGTCAACGCTCAGTGCCTCGTGGTATTTCACAATAGCCTGCTCTGTGTCCTCAAGATGATGGTAAACCATACCGAGAAAACCAAGACCTTGTGGATGTTGAGGTTCTATCTCGAGAACTCGTTTATAATTAGTTTTCGCCTTCTCGTATTCTTTCAACTTTCGGTAGCATGTTCCTAGATTCAGGTACGTCGTGGTCCACGATTTTCGCGATGATTGAGTGACTTGAGCAATATCAAGAGCTTGTTGAAAAAGATCGGCCGCATGTTGGAAGCTGCACAAGTACGAACTCGTCAAAGCTCAACCCGCACGTTCTATAGATAACTCACTCCCCACGCGTGAAAGACATAACACCCAGCTCATTCAACAGAAGGGGATCGCTGTCACACGCAGCATGTGCGGCATTTAAAGCTTCGTCAGCAAGTGCATGATTCGAAAGCACTATCTGCTCCATGCCAACAAAGAGGAGGGGTAGATGTGATCCCACAAACATTCGCGTGCACGTGGAGTATGCAGTCACTGCATGATCATGCTCACCTTCCAGCGCAAACGTGTGTGCGAACGCGATCCACGCCGGTCCAAAGCGTGGGTCCATTAGGGACGTTTTGCTGAAGTACTGTCTGGCTTGCGACCATTTGTTTAAGCTTAGGTAATATACGCCGACAGCATACCAACTGATGGGGTTTTCTGGTTCCCGTTCGACGAGGTCGTGGGCCAAGACGAACAGTTTGGAATGTAAATAAGACAGGTGATACATGCAAGCGATATGCAGCGGAAGAGTGGCGTCATGGAATGCAACTAGATCTAGGATTCTGCTGGTAAACACGAAACAGTCTGCCCAGCGAAGTTGAGTGAACAGCGCGTCCGCAAAGCTGTACAGAACATCTGGGTTGTCGGAAAGCTTAAAGTCTTCCACAAGGCGTTGTCGACTGAGCGCATGCTCCTCAGCATGCTTATGCTTCCGGAGTCTAGAAGTATACATCAATTGGATGAATTCGGCGTCTTCTTGGGTCTGCTCTCTGTATGCAAGACCTTGAACAAACTCCCACTCTTCGTCCGGAGTCATCATCTCCCCACTGATAAGTTGATTGAACGCATCGTAACATTTTACATCCAGTGTCAGAGCCTCCATGAAACAAAGCTTTGCTTGATCTCCTCGATTAAGTTTGAGCATCAAGATGCCTCTTAGGTGACACATGGATGCTTCGACCTGTGGAACTAAGAACTCATCGATCATCAAAGCAAACCACTCACCTTGATACCACCATCCACGTTGGGGACAGATGCCCCGCTTCTGTCTATCAGAAATTAATGGTAAACACTCGGCGGACACAAATTCGAACCAACCTGAGTGACGAAAAGGGTTCACCTCGCCAAGTATCTCAAGTGCGTCTGACCAGTTCCCTTGTCTCACCTGGCACTGTGCGGCAAGATAGCGACATGCTACACTCATGTCTACGAGCCTGGAAACACTCTCCTGAACTGACTCTGGAAGCTTGATCAATCCTGCTGGGCCCATTGGAAGCCGAGAAGGCGGTTCAGGCTGCGTTGAAGTTTCCTTGCCTTTACCCTTGGCATCCATAGGGAAAGGGCCTGCTACGGAGGAACTTGTCATCGAGTGATCAAATCCCTTCAGACGTGCCTGCTCCATGTTTGTTCTTTTCAAGGAAAAGGGACGCGTCAGCAATCTTTCCGCACGTGAGTACTGGTGGGTCATGAAGTATGTTTGAGCTAGCCAAAATGCGTCATTTGGATCATCTTCAGTGTAGAGTATATCAGTGAAACCGAAACATGGATGTGATCCACAGTAGGATGGTTCAACATACTGGTCCAAGAAAGAATCTTGTCTCCCCAAAATGCTGCTGTTTCGTATAAATGCTGCATGAGTGCGTCGTGCCTCCACAAGCGCATACGATCAACCATTCCCCACTCGCTCTCTTCCGGATCATGTTCCGTTTCAATGTCTTGGAAGACGTCCATCGTGTCATTTGCGAGAGGATGTCGACTGTTACTATCCCTCAATCTGCGATGGCGTCTTGGAGAAGATCGTGGGGAGCTGGGGAGCATTGACCGATTTGGGTCGAGAGCGAGGGGACGTGGAATAGATGAAGTGCTCGTATCTCCCGCCGTGAACGAGGATAACATGGGTTGAGGGCCAAAGGAAAAAGAAGAGCCTATGGAGCTACGATTTCTTGAGTTCGCCGTCGACGGGAGACGAGGCACTGGTGGGATGGCAAACGTGCCATGGGGAGGAGGTGTCGAGGTCATCGGGAAAAGTCTGACTTGAAGTTGTGGGTCAACTTGGAGTGGCACAAGAGTTTACCAATAATTCAGATGGTAGTAGTAGCTTTATAGGAAACGAAGAGACGCTGCAAGTGGGCCTAATCTGAGCATTACACAAGCACGAAGTAGCGAAAATGCAAGCAGCTGTATACCGCAGCGCGCGATAGAATTTTTGCATTTGTCAAAAACAGCGGACAGAGTGACGCCTTTGCTTTCACCACCGAGTCAGACTAGAATGCATGTTTGACTCGTTATGTAGATTAATCTGTCTGTATCATACAAAATCACGCTGGAGCGTTTGCATTGCCTTTCGAATCTCTCGGAGGAACGTCTCGACCCACTGTACCCCAATCTGTCCAATCCACGCCTTGCTTGTGTACCATCATCAACGCAAGGATGAGTGGTAAATACCATAGACTAGCATGGAACAGCGATCGCGCTTGCTTTTCTCCGCAAGAATGCCAGAACGCCACTGCTGACCTTGTCCACAGGTAATTCGGTGCCAGCGAGGTGACAGCGAATGTCCACGTTGTAAGGCCAGAGAGCGGGACAAGCACTGAGCATATCGGGACAAGAAGCAATGTGTGCCGCAGGCTAACCAATGCATTCTTCTTGGGAGAGAGAACAGATAACATCCGATATCCAGCTTGGGCGTAAGATGCTCGGAGGAGATGCGACAGCGCGTTAAAATGGGGAAATTGCCAGCTGTATAGCAACATGAAGAGAGCGAAAGCGCCAAGAGGATTATCGATCAAGGAAAGGTCGGGAGTAATGTCTGTTAGCGATGGCGGAGGAAAACAGGCAACAGGGTATTCTGCAGTGGGAAGCAGTTTGCCACCACATGCTGTCCAACCCATTAGAGGAGGAAGACCACCGACCACTGCGCCAACCCAGGTGTTTACGATGCTCTTCCGCTTCAAGTAAGTATATAGGCCAGCGTACAAACATATGTTTGCAGCTCCAATAGTAGCTGTCAGTGGGTTCGTCATCGTCCATAAAAGGGCAGGTCCAGTGACGCCAGTTACGATGGCAAAACCTGTGGCATGTACCGGACTGATAGCCCGCCTGACCAGAGGCCGTTGCCGTGTGCGTGCCATTTGGGCGTCGTAGGGTACTTCTTGTAACTGGTTGAGCGTGTTTGCTGAGGCGGAGCACAACGCGGTACCAACTGCGGTGGACAATAGAACTGGAAGAG
Source organism: Chalciporus sphaerocephalus (assembly GCA_038094055.1). NCBI lineage: Eukaryota > Fungi > Basidiomycota > Agaricomycetes > Boletales > Boletaceae > Chalciporus > Chalciporus sphaerocephalus. The sequence goes on along the minus strand of JBBPTH010000033.1, from coordinate 110,064 downwards.
AAGCGGGCAATGGCGACAGCGCGACCCCGGACATAGCTGTGAGCACGACCAGAATAGTCAGTCGCGTCTTTGCGAGCTGTGCATATACGCTGAGGACTCGCTTCGGAGTAAGAACGGCACTCTCTCGGAAAACCGAGGGAAGTTCCACCGCGGGTGTGGCGACACGAGTGGTATATCGAGCGGACCAGTCGTTGTGAAAGAAAAATGATGCGAAATCTTTTTTGATAGGTGTTAGCTGGTGACGGACGGCATGGTGGTGGAAAAGTGATCGAGAGAGAACACGGTGCGAGATGACAGGGCGGCTACATCGCACAGAAACCGCGAAGCACCTCATCTCAGCCTACATATACTCGTTAGCGTATGCTCAGTCCCTTTCTGTGGATTGACCTCGACGTAGACGTACCCGAACACGTACAAAGAGTACTGTAACTTGGCAGAACGCACAGACCAAGGTTATACTTAAGCGGAGTTTGAAAGACTCGTTCAACCAAGTTTACAGCAGGATTCGATTTTCCTTCTAGCTCCCATCATGCCTGGCACACATTTGTTGCCTCCCAACCTCCTCAAGCTTTTCGCACCACGCCCTCCGGTCCCTTACCAGAGACCGGTCGGAAGAGACCCAGACCGCGTGCGATGCAAGAACGTGTCCGGAGTCGCAGAAATTCTCGAACGGCTCAAGGAGCAATCGACTGCGAATTTGTTCAGCGGCGAGGCTGACGCGATGGAAGAGGGCGAAGAGCCAACCTTTACTCTTGCAGAAGAGACGAAACGGCAGATCAGGCGCGAAGAACGCAAGAAGAAAAAGATAGAGGAATTCAAAATTGCAAAGGAAACCTATAAGCCTGCAGATGATCCGGAAGCCATTGGTGATCCATATAAAACGCTCTTCATATCTCGTTTACACAAAAATGCCACCGAAAGCGATCTACGGCGAGAATTTGAGACGTTTGGCACCATCGAGAGAGTCAGAATTGTGCGAGACAAGAAAAATCGCAGTCGGGGTTATGCTTTTATTGTGTATGAGCGTGAGAGGGACATGAAGGCTGCATATAAAGAATCTGATGGTCTTCACATAATGGGCAAACGTATCCTTGTAGATGTCGAGCGCGGACGAACTGTGCGGGGGTGGAAGCCGCGGCGACTGGGAGGAGGGCTTGGTGGTAGACCGAAGCCAGCTGAGGCTCCTCCTCCTGTTGTCCCTCCTAGGAGAGGGGGGTTCGGAGCGGGACGTGGGTTTAGCGATCGTGGTGGTTTTCGAGGCGGGAGGGGGGGCGGCTTCAGGGGTGGTTTTGGCGACCGCGGTGGCGGAGGTGGATTCCGAGGTGGATTCCGAGGTGGCCGTGACGACGGTTACAGGTACATGGGAGTTGTCTGATTTCGTTTGAGATGGCTAACACTCTACAGGGGCGGCCGAGGTGGAGGCATTGGGTATCAGGGAGGTGGATTTGGTGAAGGTCATGCTAATGGATATGGTCCTGCAGGTGGTGGGCCTGGCGGACCTGGCGGTTACGGCGCTCCCCATCAAGCGTATGGACCATCTGGTGGTGGGTATGGTCCAGGAGGAGGCGGCTACAGGGGCGATCTCAAACGAGAAGGACCGGGTGGGTATGATGACCGGGAAGCCAAACGACCGCGATACTAGCTGCGGTTGGGTGAGATTTATTCCTTTCGCCTCGTTTTCCTCGCATTCGTCTTCGGGTCGTGTTGACAGCCTCAAGTTTCCTCCCTACGCTAAATGGGGTGTGTAAGTACCGGATACCTCTCTTGTTGCTCTGCTGCTGCCAGCGTAAGTATATCAGTATTTATTTGCTACGGACTTGAAGTTCTCGGAGCTGGAGTGAGTGTTATCGGCGGTGATGGGCCTAGATATTTGATCAGAGACACGGTTGCCGTCACGCATCACGGCCGACTACCCCGCGCCCCTTCGCATCAAAACGTCAGGTCAAAAAAAAAAGCATAAAGAGACAGGGCAAGTCAGTGTCTAGGTAGTGACCATGATGCTGTTCTCGTGCTGTACTGTATGTACTCTGACCGCGTCAATGGTATTGAAGGATGCTTCTGATATGTGAACGGAACGAGGAGGAGGACATGTCGGACTTCCGTGGTTGTTACGTATGAGGAGTGCTGCGTCTGAGTTTGAGGTGCGACAGGTGCAGGCTATACATACAAGTACCGTCCCGGGAGTTGCTATGCGAGTACCGGGAGAAAGGTTGAGCAGGGACTAGCCTTTTTCGTTCCATGTCAGCGGCGCCAGTCAAGCACGAGCATATGTCTCTGCTGTCTCTGGTCTCTGTCGCGCAAGTCCACTGCGGCCTCTTTTGGTTCGCAAACTCTGCCACCAGTCGCTGAACACCGTCGACTCATGGCAGAGCCCGCATCAGGTCCCCAACGCTCGCGGTCCGTGAGCGCGACATCCAGCAAGGCGGGGAGAGAAAAGCGGAAGCGTTCCCGTGTCACCCCGGAACAACTTGTTCACCTCGAGCGGTTCTTCGCTATGGATCGAAGTCCAACCGCTGCCCGCAGGAAGGAGATTAGTGACATGCTTGGAATGCAGGAACGTCAGACTCAGATCTGGTTCCAAAACAGGCGTGCCAAAGCCAAATTACAGGACGGGAAGAAAGGTCGAGCCAGCAGTGCAGAATCGCCTCCAGACACCCCACCCGAGTTGGCTACTGGGTATGAGGCCGAGTTACACAGCCTCCTTCATGAAGACGAACCCATAACCATCATCCCTTGTACCGACCTTTCTGTTGGTACTTGGCGTCGAATCGCTACCACTCTCAGGAAGCACGACCTGGTTGCATATCTTTGTGATGCAAAGCGTTGCCTTACCTGGTTCATTCACTCCTCGGGTTACGGCTTCAAAATGGAAATACCTTTCGACATCATTGTCGATACTGAGTTCACAAACGCTGCCCCGGGGTCGGGCCTTGCTACGTTCATTCTATCTCAACCACCGACATTTTACCTCGAATCCTTCTCTCCTCCCATTCCTGGACAAGGTATCGAACCCGTCCGTCACTGGAAAAAATGTGCAGATTGGACCGAGGACCAACAGGCTACCAAGGTTCTGAGACACAATCTTGTCGGTTCCGCCGTTCAACTCGCTCACGTGCTTCGCCATCTGAACGCGCACGCGTCAGGATCTGACATTCGGCTCCATTCACCGACCTACCAGTCACAAGAGCCATCTCCAACCCAGTCGGAGATCCCACAACCCCCCTTGGACACTTTCGCCGGCGCCAGTTATCACTACCAACAGGATGACAGTGTTCCTCGTCCCCCAGAACTCGCGAGTTTTGTCCATAAACGATCTTTTTCACCATCACCCGTAGCACCCGTTCATTCGCAGCAAATGGGTGGTCCTTCCGGGCACTCACAGCTCCCCGTCACGCATCCGGCCTCTGATGTGATCTCGCAGTCCCATTCCGCCCCTTACAGTTCTGTATATGCACAATATCATCGACCTCCGATGCTTCCAGTCGATCATTCGTCCTTCTTTCCATCCTTCTCAGAGTCTGTCTTGCCACCCCATATCCCTCATCCATCACAATCCTTAAGTCATTATGGGTCGTCGTCTAGGTCTTTTTCTCCACATCGTTTGCGGCAGCGACCGTATTCAGCTGGTTCCATTGACTCTGGTTCTTACGATGATGACAGTGGAGTGCTGGCTTATCCCGACAGCTTACACCCTTCTGGCAGTGCTGCGCACACACCATTTGAAACCCCATCACCTCCACTACTTACTACCCCATTTTACCCACCTGGGTCAACCCCTAATAGTTTCACAGTGGGTGCGTACGACCCATCAATACCTCTCGTTTCTGGTGTGCCTGGTATACCATATCCCTCGGAAGCCTCAGAAGCCGACACATGAGATATCATAGCATCATCCCTTGACATGGTATGAACATTGCGACATACGCAACTTCCTCGGTACATATTCAAGCTTTGCTTTCCTTCATACATTATGCATTGCATTCGATTCGTTGTAATCGGCACGTCAAGTAAAACCGCCAGCTTGCATCCATACCATTTATAGCTCTAGTAGTATACAGCTACGGTACTCACCCGTCCAGGGATAAACATCAAAATATCAATTTATTGCTGAAACTATTATTCTTCATGTGATGCGAATGTACTAGAGTCGTCTGATGTGAATTCTAGGACGAATGCATTAAGGGAACAAATGGCGTAACGTCGACAGTCGGTAGGAAAAACTCAAAGAGTTAAAAATGGTCTTCCTTGTGCTGAACGTTTCTGTTCGTGAGCGTCCGACTTACTATGTTGACTAGGAGACGATACAGGTTTAAGCTTGGCGTCGAAACTAAAGTCATGAAGCAAGTACTTACATGCCTCCATATATCTGTCCATACATCGCGTCAAGCATGTCTGCAAAGGGTAACTCTGTCAATCGCAAGCGCAAAAGAGTGCAAGTGAACACAAGAACGCGCCTCTTCCGAGCTGGTCAATGTCACCCCAGGCTTCAGAACACACTTTGCAAAGCATTTTTCGGTCGTTTTAGTGAGCATTTCCTTCGCAGTGACAAGGCTCACTTCTGCACGGATGGCTTCTATGACGGCTGCTTTCTGCGCAGCCATGTCTACGTTCGAGAATCTCAACACTCGAACAAGAAACACTGGATAGCTGGCTTACCGCTGGAGGATAAGTTTGACATAGTTCAATTGGACGTTAGAACCAAGTTATAGTTGAAATAGCCGGCACTGAGAGAATTGGACGGCTGAACTTGGTTTCCTTTCTCAGCAGCGATCACGTACTAGCGTAATCACTGCCGCGAGCTTGTTTGTTGTGACCGACCAGTGACTTGCAGGATATGGGTGCTCGAGAATCCACTGCCAGAGAAAGCGAAGCCAGTGATACAGTACCTGACTATTACGAGCTGCTCGGCGTCGAGGAGTCAGCGACAACCGACGAGATCAAGAAAGCATTCAGGAAACTTGCCCTTATTCATCATCCAGATAAAAACAAAGATGATGTCGAGGGTTCTACACAGCGGTTTGCACTTATCCAGCAGGCTTACGAGGTAGAGTCAGCTTTATCTATCGAAATATTCACTCATTTCTCTCCTCCGTGATCGCAGGTTCTCAGCGATGACCAGGTAAGCTTGAAAGACTCTGAACGTCAACTGTCCTGCAAAGCCTGATACCAGAGTCCAAGTAGGAACGGGCCTGGTATGATTCTCACAAAGCGTCACTTGCACCGGAGCCAGATGCGGAGGCTGTATTTGAGGATATTCGAAAGGGCGCTCCACCGCCCCGCACGCGAGATCGCGGTTTAACTGTGCGGCATTTGTCTCAGTTCTTTGATGCCACGGTCTGGTCTGGATTTGATGACAGTACCAATGGCTTTTATACCCTCTACCGTAATCTGTTCACCAGGCTGGCGCAAGAGGAAAACATGATATCTGATATTGAATACCCTTCGTTTGGTTACTCCACGTGGTCTTGGTCATTTTCAGAAGCCCCTTCTCAATCTGTCAAGGATTTCTACAATGCATGGATCAACTTTTCTACTTTGAAGGAGTTCTCGTGGATGGATCATTACAACCTAGTAGAAGCACCCGATCGCAGAGTCCGAAGGTTGATGGAGAAGGAGAACAAGAAATCTCGGGATGACGCAAGGAAGGAATACAACGACACTGTGAGAGTGAGTGCAATTCCAAACTGATCGAAATCATGCCCCGACACCTTTTAATATGCCAGTCTTTGGCCCTGTTCGTCCGAAAACGTGACCCGCGTTACAAGAGCCATCTGACCCGCCAAGCGAAACTCACCCAGGCGAAGGCATCCGGTTCCTCAACGCCTTCCGGCTCCAAGTCTCGACCTCAAACCTCTAGTACTCCATATGTCGAGCAAGAATGGCAAAAGACAGCCTATAATGATCCTTACAACGACATTGAATGGGCAGCCGCGGAGGGAGAAGATCCAGAAGAATGGGAATGTGTGGCATGCGGGAAATCGTTCAGAAGCGAGGCTGCCTGGAATAGTCACGAGCGGAGTAAAAAGCACATGAAAGAGATTGAGAGATTGAAGAGGGAAATCATGGAAGAAAACGAGGAACTTGGGCTATCCGGTGAAACTCATAACGGAGATGACGACCTAGGAATCGACGAAGATGGTTCTTCTCAATTGCCACCACCGACACCATCTGCGGAAATTCAAGACGACGGTCCGGATACAGCTCTCACAGAGGTTCCTGAATATCTCGAGGGCCCGAAAAAAGAGGGAAAAGCGCGCGGGTCGAACGAGCATCCGGAAATGACGGTGAAGATCGAAGAGGTCCGAGAAGTTGGGACGGAACATCTAGAAAACGTATCGGCTCCGCCAGAGCTCTCGAAGAGGGAGAAACGCAGGTTACGGGAGGCTAAGAAGGCCCAGACCGCACAGACGCGAGAGGATGTAGAGGTCTGCAATGTTTGCAAAAAAACCTTCGAGAGCCGATCCAAACTATTCAATCACATAAGAGAGACAGGACATGCACTCGCGGAGCCAGATGATAGAGCAGCGCAAAATAGAAGGGGCAAGAAAGGTGGTAAGAGGTGACATCGGATCCATACATGATACATGATTACCTTACTTCTGGCGGTCAGAGGATAATTGGAGCATACAACGGCGGGAATCTATCCCATCAACTGCGAGATATCATCTGGTGGGTACTTTGTCTGCGAAAACGTCAAGAGTCGTTTAAGACTCTGGATGTACTTCCGACTAACTTCATCATTAAGAACATGTGCCACTTGGTCTGTTGAAATTTTCTCCCGCGCTGAACGTTCATGGATACTAAGAGCAGAACATCAACCACTACATCCTCAGGACATCGGATAATAAAGGCATACCCGACCATGGTCACGCCAATGGGCCATGGCGCATTTCCGATTGAAAGTCTGAGATACGCGTCATTGGCCTTCTGATATTGTCGTTTCTGCATGTAGTGGACGATCTCAGCAATACGTGCCAACATATCTGGAGGAAGTGATCTGGAACGTAAAGTCTTGAAGAGTGGTTTGAGGTACTCTGCTGATTGGACTTGGGTAGCAGCAGCTAACTTGCCCTGTGTTGTCCGCTTTATATGCTCTGGTCGTTCATCCATGGCTTCCTCCCATTCTTTGAGCGTGCGCTTCAAAGCATAATAGATGAGTGGATACAGTCGATCTGGATCAGTTTTGATGAGGTCTAGGTCCAGAACGCCTGCATTCGCCTCTTCAGCATCGTCCTTCTTCTTTCCTTTATTTTTATTCCTTAGCTCCCGTTCAACATTTTCCACGTCCTCCAACGCCTTTTTAAAATCATTCTGACCACTTTGACGGTCATCCCCTTTCTCTTCAATCAGTTCCAACGCACGTAGGCGCAACCTCCGGTCTCTATCAGATTCCCCAAATAGTCGGATGGGCTGACCCTTTGCACGAAGTCTGCGAATAGTGTCCTCGTTCTTTGCACGAAGTCTGCGAATAGTGTCCTCGTTCGAGATATTGAAGGACGACTCCGGTATAGGAGAGTTTGAATCTCTAGACTCGGAAGCAGGTGTGATGGAAGCAGACCGTGGTACATTATTTTCAACAAGCTCTACTTGTGCAGTAGCAGAAGTGGTCGCCTTTTTTCGCTCTTCCTCCTGTAAGGCTCGCTCTCGTTCCTCCCGGACTTTCTGCTCTTCCTCTTGCTTTATCCTCTCTATGTCGCCCCGGCGCATGTACTTCGTTGGCCGAGATTTACCACCTGTCTCTACAATCTTGCGTTTGAGAGCAATCTCGGCTTTGAGTGCCTCCATGATCGTCACCGTGAACCAGCTGGTTGAGTTCACAGAATACGTATCGAGAGAACCGAGTTGCTTATATAATCCAAATTACTTGGAATCCGTCCGACTCCGAAGTTGACTGTGTTTTACTACGTCGCGCAAGAATCAAAATGGCTGACTCTGACTTGTCCAGGTAACATGTTCGCCATGAATCTAGAGGATAGCTCATTAATTACTCCCCAGCAAATACGTGCTCCAAACTGCCGGTTTTGATGGTGAGTTTCCAACTCATTTATATACTCGCTCTTAAACATGTCTCAGCCCGGTTCCCCAATACGAACCAGACATCGCACTGGTACGTCTCAGTTATTGGTATATCGTGTTCGCTTTGCATCCTCACGCGTGGCCACTGTTTCCAGAATTACACTGATTATTTCAAGTGTATCGCCGCCAAAGGGGAGGACTTTGCACCGTGTAAACAATTCAAGAGGGCCTACAACTCTCTTTGCCCTAGTAAGCACTTTGATTCGCGTCTTGTTGACTTTCGTCTCATTGCTTCTCAGACGAATGGGTACGGTGCCATTTTTTGTTGACTACTTTGCCGCTGAGATTTGTTTCCTCGTAGATTGCTAGGTTTGATGAGCAGAGAGAGAGTGGAACATTCCCCGCGTCCTTGGAACCCTGAAGTGTGTGTATACTGTTCTTTACGTTTTGGACCAGAATACAGGATACAGATGGTTAGTTTGGGGATGTTACTAGTCTAGAGAGAGCTGTCCTTCCGATGCGTGAATCTGGAAATGTATAGAGCAGTCCGAAATAGCAAGTTGGTACTTGGGTCAGCAACTGCACCGTGCATAGGTCACTGCATACTAATCACTAGTTGACCTCCCCCCCTCGTCAACTTCAACTTAGGGTCAACCATGGATGCTGTTAATCTCAATGCACTCACCGAGAATGCAGCGAGACTCGGGATGCGCATACAAGAGACCCTCAGCGAGCACACCCGCGATCTTTCTATAATACGAGGCGGAGCATCCATCTTTGACATGCCAGATGACAAACTGAAGAACATCGGGAAGCAGCTTGACTCTAGTAGCGATAGGGAGAAGCTTGACGCCATGAAGCGTCTCATCGCTCTTATTTCCAAAGGACGCAACGTTTCGAGCTACTTCCCTCAAGTCGTCAAGAACGTCGCTTCCCAGAACCTCGAGATCAGGAAACTCGTCTACATCTACCTTTTGCGTTATGCTGAACATGAACCTGACCTCGCGCTGCTCTCGATCAACACTTTCCAGAGGGACCTTGCTGACCCAAGTCCACTGATTCGTGCCATGGCATTGCGTGTCCTGAGTGGCATCAAGGTTCCCATGATCTGCGGTCTAGTAGTCCTTGCCATCAAAAAATGTGCAGCAGATCTTAGCCCGTACGTCCGTAAGGCAGCAGCTCTCGCGGTCCCCAAAGCTTTCCAACTAGATGCATCACAGCAACCTGCTCTGATAGCTGTCATCACCACACTTCTTCGTGATCGATCGCCACTGTCAATAGGCAGTGCCGTTATTGCTTTCGAGTCTGTCTGCCCTACACGGCTTGATTTATTGCATCAACAATATAGGCGTCTATGCAAAATTCTTATTGACGTTGATGAGTGGGGCCAAGTATATCTTCTCAATCTTCTATTGAGATATGCGCGTACAATGCTGCCCAAGCCAACCATTTCCCAACGCGGCGACCTCACGGAGGAAGAAGTTGATGCCGATCTTCAGCTATTACTCGCGTCATCGGAACCGCTTTTTCAGTCTAGAAATCCAGCGGTAGTGCTTGCTGCCGCGCGTGTCTTTCATTATGCAGGTCCACCGTCGTCCACAAGTAAAATTGTGGCTCCTTTGCTTCGCATTTTGCACGTCTCACGAGAGGCTGAGCGTGTGGTTCTTGCATATCTGTTGACTATAACTCGCGTGCATCCGCAACTATTTTCTGCGCAGTATCAGCGACTTTTAGTGCGTACAGACGATCCAGCACAGGTAAAAAGAGACAAGATTACAGTTTTACTGAATCTCTGCAACATCGACAATCATCAAGCTCTCCTTCGTGAATTTATCGTACGTCCAGATTACAGGACATCAGCATCAGTCAAAGCCCTGATATAGTGTTGCCTCTCACTTGTAGGACTATGCGGAGGATGTTGAGGATAACGTAGTGGCAGATGCAATTCATGCCATCGGGCAGTGTGCAAGAATAGTGCCATCATGCACGCAATATTGTCTTTCAGCTCTTATGACTATGATCAAGAACAGGCATGATGCTGTTGTCAGCAACGCTGTTCTAGTCTTGAAGGCTCTCGTGCAGAACCAGCTCCATGGAGATCCTTCGGCCCCCACATCATCACAATCACCAGTTACCATAATTTCACATCTTGCCCGACGTATAGCTGACATCAAACACCCTCAAGCACGGGCTTGCATTCTCTGGTTGGTTGGCCAGTATAGCGCAGTCCAAGGAGCCAACACCATGATAGAAGGTGTCGCGGATTGGGCTCCAGATGTCTTGCGCAAGTCGACTAAGTCGTTTAAGTCAGAGGGACCTCTTGTCAAACTCCAAACCTTGACCCTTGCAGCCAAACTCTTCTTAATCTGTCCCACAGACCAAAGGTTGGACCTCCTTTGTCGTTATGTGTTATCACTTGGCAGATACGACTTGAACTACGATGTTCGTGACCGAACTCGTATGCTCAATTCACTTCTTATTGGTGTGTCGCCGACAATAAATGGCGCAGAGGAACAAAGACGCGTCATTCTTCGAAGGGAGCAAGTGAGGAAGGTTTTGTTTGACGGAAAAGCAGGCATCATTGAGGATGGCGAGGATTTTACTGGCGACCACCGTATTACCATTGGCTCCCTTAGTATTGTGACAGGAAAGGATATGCATGAGGATAACATTCTTCCTGAATGGCTAGAGACAGGCGTGGATCCCCTACTGCGACAAAGCGAAGAGGACACAACCCCTTCAGCACCGCCGCCGCAGGCAATCAGCTCGGGCTTCGGGACACCAAAGGCTTTAGGTTCAAGTGCTACACCTGTCGTGCTCGTTCCCACGGGTACCTCGACGCCTCTCCGAGACGCAAAGGAATCCTGGAGAGACTTGGATAGATTTTATGCAAGTGACAATGACAAGGATTCCGACAACACTTCACCAGAAGAAGAAAGCGAGGAGACTTCAGAAGAAGGGAGTGAAGGGGAAGAGATTGGAGATACCGGAGAGGATGTTACAGATAGTGATAACAGCGAGGTTGACGAGGAGGAAACTGGCGGAGGCAGGTCAACAGTACAACAATAACACTAGCGGTCGTATCATCCAGCCACTTTAGTTTACACCACAGCGTCATCGGGAAGCTGATAATACAATGGCGTGTTGAAAACATGATAATAGTGACCATTTACGCCCCCTTCGTGTTCATTCCCATAGTATTCCATTGGGAACCAATGACGTTCTGGAAGGTCTTCCTTGAATGCACGCAGAAGACGAGATCGTTCAGTTTGATTTGAAAGAACAAACCTATGCTTCGGGAGCACAAATTGTCCGATCTGGAGCTCGGTGTCGGTGACGATACCTCGGGACACTCTCGCGTACGCCGTACGGTACAGGCCACGGTATAAAATGTATTCGCACCACCTATCCAAATCATGTGGATCAATGTCGTACATGAGTCCATCGTTGACGAGAATATCATAGGGAGCAGGCCTCCGGGCCAAGGGTTCGGTGACAACGTATCCCAAGAACACCACAGGTCGAGGGTAGGACGCAGCCATGATGCGTGCTAATTCCTTGCTTTGTAGTTCTCTGTCAAGAGGATCTTCCTCTACGTCGAGACGGCGAAGTTCAGAAATGCAGAGGCACGTTAAAAATACCAAGGATGCATACCTTGACCATTATGTGACACAACGACCGTGATCTCAGTCCCATAGACGTCGAGAACGGCCTCAATCGCCGGAGCAAGCTCGCCATGAGGGGATGGAAGTAGATGGTGACGTGAATGGACAATCGGGAATTTAGATAGTAAAGCTGCCCCCCATGTATGCAGGTTTGGACCAGGACCCAGGTCAACGTACTAGGAGAGTGAAAAGTTAGTTACTCATCTGAAGCGAATATTTGTGAATCACATAACCCAGTTCCTCTGCAGCTACACGAGTTCTGTCCAGACCATTATTTATTATCTTAGAAGCAGAACGAGTCATAAACTCACAAGTCACGGTTTCCGTACACAGTGCGCTGATCCGGAAATAGTTATTCCGTCGTATCCACTAGCAATACGAAGAAAACTTACATGTAAATCGGTTTCCAACAAGCCAACAACATCAAGCTGCAAGTCCCTGGAAATGTCGGATTAGCGTTACTCGAGAATGGCTCCAAAACTCTTTTAAGAGGGTCAGAGGTTAGCAACGCACCTGATAACATCTCGTACTCGGCGTTGACTGTCGTGCCCGACGTTGTCAATTCCAAAATGTATTGTCCAGATGCCAGCATTGAAAATTCTTTCTCCCGCTTTGTACGGTCTGGGACCTACAACAGGCCACCGAAAGAGCGTGACAATGACAGAGGCGAGAGATAACAGACAGAGTAAGGCAGGGAAATGAGTACGTGCCGAACTCGAAGTACGAAGAGAAGGACTAGATATGGACCATCCCGTGAAAGGCCAGCGGAAAACAAGTGACATGGCGGCGAGCTGTGCGGTGAGAACTAGATCGGTTCGTTCTCGCAAGTAGACGCCTCCAGGAACGAAGGCATATGCTACAGTCCACACGTTGGCGAGATAGAGTAAAATGGCAAAGAAGAACACAGTGAAGTATCTCCTCCCTACTTTGGTATCTTGCCATACGTAACACTGCGTCAGAACCTGAGGGAGAATCGACATGCAAAAAACGGCAAAGTTCAGTCCACCTAGAAATCCTATCCAATCACGGAAACGGTACATGACAAATGCGCTCGCACAACCATATGCATACCACAAAGGATGAGCAAGTAGCACAGAGCAAGTCGAATCAGGGAGAAGAGTCGGGATCAATAGACCAAGGGACTGTGCAATCAAAGTGAGGGAGCCGTACAAGTGGGGTAATGGCCCTCTAGGTTGCCCGTCTTGATATCCTGTCCACGACCAGGCGATGATGGTACTGGAATCAGTGAGCATGCAATGCAGGGTGAAAAATAGCGAGCCGAGCGCAATAGATGATGCTGTCCAACTTCTTGGAGTCTCCTTTCCGTTGCTCGACGTACCCTCTTGTTTAACTGACTTTGTTGCCTTGCGAAGCAGACTGGATGGACGTGAGGCCAGTTCAAGGATAGCGCAGACGGCAATAGCTACTCCAATCTTATGGTAGCCGCCAGTCTCTTCGTCAAGCATGGGCCAAACTGGGTTGTTTGAGTGATTGGCATGTTTTGACAATGATGAGAGAATCAACCCTGCGCCCAACACTATGCAATTATCTCGCTTAAGCTCATCATCTCGTTATTGAGCGAAAGGAAGGAACGCACCTAACCCCTGGTATGCATCCTCCCCAGTGGTCCAATCTGCTGTCTGACTCAAAAGAACCGCCATGTTGGCCCCAATCACAGCCCAAAGTCTCTCCAACGGGTCTTGAATCTTGTACGCGGCAAGCCCAGCGAGGGACAACATTCTCAACGTCACCCTACCCCATCGGGTTACTGCCCAGTTGCGCAAGGGAGGTATACCAAGCAGCACTGGAGTGAGGTAGGTGAATAGCGCTGCTTCCGAGCCAGAAAGACCAAGTTCCCAAACGGAGAAGTAGAAGAGCGTGGTGAGGAGTGAGGTTACGATGGACCAGAAGAGGTAGGCTGACAAGAATCAAGTGTCCGAGGCAGCAGGTTATATTTCAGGCGTCGTTTGGAGGATGAATCGCTACTCACCTAAATAAACATCAGCAAGAAAGCTGAGCCAAGCCCTAAACTCAGGGCTCGTCATGGAGATCATTAATCCCTCCTGCTTGCCTACAACACGCCGGGCCCCACCAAGGGGCTTTCGTACACTGGATTCCCTTGCCGTCTTGGGCATTACAGCAGACAACACCTTGTTATTGGCGTCAGATTTATTGTCGGGAACAAGCGCAGGTTGAGGATTATCTAAGGGAAGCGACGGTCTATTGACACGAGTTAGAGTCGCGACTATACAAGATGATGCGGTTAATTATACATATTATCCCGTGCGATATCAGAGTACAGTGATATCCCTATAGCAATCTGCAATGGGGTTTAGAAAAGGAGAGCCACGAGAGCTGGAATCACTCTTACCTGCAACTTGGATTGTTTGAAGTCAGCTTGGGAGATAGAGTCATAGAGCACATCCAAGAAAATCAGACCCCATTCAAAGAAAGCATATCTAGTGTATGCTCCTGGTGTTCTGTATGCCTTGTGCTGGATGAAGAAGTATACAAGGGGAATGAGCGTTCCGAAGAAAGTAAGCCAATGAAAAAATTATATTAGGGAAAGCCGGGGAAAGTCAGAAGTTCCTTACGTAATCGTTACATATTGTCTGCAAGAGGCTTCGTGATGAGATGATTAGAGGAGAGGAACATAAGCATACCGTTTTCTCCGTGCTTGAAGGTGACCGTGAGGTGTCAACATGATACCCCCCAACATCCACGGCAGGTTGCATACGATATACAGTATCATAAGTACATCATGCACGTCATGGCTGTCGGTGGAGGTTATATAAACCCAGCCTCCACACGCGAGCGTCCGGACGATGCCACTGAGGAATACCCATCCTGATAATGTCGAAGAAGAATTGCGTGAAAGGAGGTACTGGAAGAATACTAGGGCAAATCGAGGACCGCTAGTTATTGCAATCAGGATTTGAAACATATTCCGCTCTGGATACCAGTCTCCAATTGTTGCTGAAACGGAAGGGAACCATTCCTCTGGATATTCGGCGATACCATTCTTCACAATCTTCTTGTAGTGGAGTGCACAACCCAAGAGGAGGGCAGAGGCAAACGCAGTATATGCGAGATACGTATGGGCAGCTGCAACTCGAGAGGCGTCGAGGAACAAGGGCTCAGCTTGAAAGTTTCGAGTCCCACTGGCACCGGAAGGCGTCGACAGTCTTTTGCGACTAGACATGGAGGACGCGGTTCAAGACGGTGTGGATGTTGATCCCAGTGTAGTGCGCTTCATATTTAGTCATACTGTCGATGACACTAGGCCAAGATGGTAGTAGCAACTCTTACTTACTACCGTTGACAAAGCTGAATTAATCATGACCTTGACAATGAAAGCCAACATACCAATCACCGTTTTCACTGGATTTCTAGGAGCAGGAAAGACATCTATCATTCTCTCTTTGCTTCCAAAGCTACCCAAGGACTACAGAGTCGTCCTTCTCAAGAATGAGTTTGGTGACATAGAAGTGGATAGCCAACTTGCTAAGCAGTCAAGCTTGGCAGCCGTAAGTGAAATCCTTAATGGTTGCATGTGCACTTTTTCTACGAACCGCACGACGTCTTTCGCTGAACAGTAGACTCAGGTGCTGTGTGCTTGTGGGGCAGATGAAGACTGCCCTTCTGGAAATTAGAGGTAGGAATCCACGCCCTTGTAGGAAAAGTTCAAAACTGATGCGATTGATTCAAATAGAGCAGTTCCGTCCAGACCGCATCATCATAGAATGCTCGTAAGATGGACTCTTTGCCTCCCAGGTTTCGTTCTGATGAGTTGCCATAGTGGATCTGCCTTCCCTGCGACCCTCGCTTTTCAGATTCGTGAATTAGAGCGCGAAACCAACAGCGATCTCAAACTAGACGCAATTGTCACTGTGATAGATGCAGAGAACTTTTCCGGTTACGAAGATACCTCGCCTACGGCGAAGATGCAAGCAAGCTATTCCGACATCATACTCATCAACAAGTGGGAGCTCATTGATGACAGAGCACTCGAGTTTGTGCTCGATCATCTCAATACACTGAATGACTCGACACCAAAGATTCGGTGTGATGGGCGAAATGGCGTGGACCCTGACTTACTCTTCGGTGTTGATACAATGCTCTTTCGAGGGACGTCTTCTGAGACGGTCATACCCCACGACGCCCATCACGACGAAGTTGAGACGGTCACAATTCTCAGGGGCTCTGGATTTTCACATAATCACAGACACTCGGCGACCTGTGAACATAGCCATACATACGAGGGCAAGAATGACGCGGAAGGAGAGAGCCCTATTGACGAAGATCTGCTCCTGTCTTTGCTCGACAACTTATCAAAAGAGACGGTATGGCGAATCAAAGGCTTCGTACGGCTCGCAAGGGGGGCGTGCATATTAAACTGGGCATTTGGGCGGTATGAACTAACCGTCTACAATAACGTGGAGAGCATGATAAACTGTAGCATACGCATGACGGTGATGGGCGAACGAGGAGAGGTGAAACGTTCGATAAAAAAATTTTGTGAGGTACTGGGAGTGGAGACATTTGATTAGATAAAGAGAGATTGTCCAAGTATCACATGCATGACATATCCAATTAATTCGAGTTCATTATAATTTCGCGTCTTTTCTCGATGTCTCCCCTGCAGTGATGTTTTCCTCCTTGTTCAGTCCAGGTATGCTGATATCGTCGTTTTAACGCACTTCAATGTATGACTCTGCACAGTTTTCTCTAGATGGCAGTCACCCATCTCTCTGGATGATGAAAAAGATGGCAGCCAGGCGGTATCCATCCATTCAGGTTCCATAAGTTGGTCCCCTTGGTCAGATACCGCCGAGTCTTCACCCCAAGACTGCAAGTCATTCCAGGAAAACGTTCGCTTACGGGAAATACACGACGTGCTTTCCACCAACGACCTCTACCGTATCCTCGGCATCAGTCGCTCACAATCCATCGACAGGCTGACCCTCAGAAGAGCTTATCTGTCCCGTAGCAAGGCTTGCCATCCAGAGTACGTTGTACTCTTTCATTTTGTCCTTGCTGTACCCAAATAATACGTCTAGTAAATGTCCCGGAAATCCGGACGCAAAGCAGGCTTTCCAAAAAGTCTCCCTCGCATTCAGCGTCCTCTCACAGCCCTCCTTGAAACGGAGATACGACTCCAGACCCAGTGACGACCGTTCTGAATTCCTAGGTTCCCATCCTCCCGGGCACGCAGATGAAACCCTCAGGGGTGTCCTTCTCAGTATCGTCAATGACTTTCTCGACGGTGAGCTTGAAATGATACGCACGCTACTTCGTAAGTGTTCGAAATGAGGACTATATCTTCCACTGTGTTCTCTCGTGATCACTCGCCAGGACTCACCCGCCTTGTTCTTAGATGCTATAAGCGACCTTAATCCATCTCTCAAGCTTAGCGGCGATAACATCGACTCTGTTATCTCCGTGCTGGAAAGCATACGTGGGCGCATGCTCACCTGTCGCGCATGCATAATAGCCTTACAAAACGAGCTCATCCGCGTCGTCGAATTGCAATACGCCTTCCGCCAACTCCCCTATCTTGACATCACCGGTCGCTTCCGTCTTACTATCCAACTCACACGAATCACACTCTCGCTCCCTGTGATGCTGGAAAAAGCTATTCAGGACTCCCAAGTGGAGATGTGTGCGGATGGGGGGACGGGAGACATGAACGACAGGAGTAGAGAGTGTGACAAAGCAGCGCTACTGCTGAGACGTGTCATACTCCTCATCAGAGGTATAGACGTTATTCTCGACAAAATGGAGCGCATTTTGGGATAGCAATGATTTCCTCCTAGTTCCCTCGCGCTGCGCTCTTTGGGTGTTGATCAAGTTCTCGAGTGGACATTACTGCAGGTACCGTATCATTATCTCCCTGGGCATGAACTTACGACGACACTTGTAGTAGTATATCACATATGTATCTAAATCATTTCAGGAGGACAGGCACTCTTCATGTTGGACACATCGCAGTTTCGCTTATATGCGTATTGCCTGGGTGGCGGGATTTCAACTGAATCATGTTACACAATTAAGCGTTTTGTTAAAGGGGATCATAGACTATTGGAGGTAGATCATAGACAAAGCTAACCCGAGGTGATGCAAGATAGGAAAGCGAAGGAAGCGCACAGAGATGAGGACAGTTGTAAAAGTTTGGGGTGGTGTATAAAAAGGAATAAGAAACCTAGACGGCACAGAAGAATAGCCTTTGCAGAACATTGTACATGAACTGTCCATGGCGAAGAAAAAAGAACCATCTTGAGGGATGAAGTTACGAAAGAGAATCCCAAACCAGGACGAAGGAATGATACTGAAAATGGAATCTTTGGGACGTACGCAAAGACCGTAACGACGTATCTTTGGGTCAATACTGTGCATTTCGTTGATTCTACAGACGCGAAAAAGAACATCGCAAGCCGGTCCATCAGCAAAGACGAGATAGTCCCTGCGAAGTACTCACAACGTTCATCCATATTGCGCCCGTATGACCGTTGGGTGGAACATTTGCCGGCACAATTTCTTCCAGCATATAGGAGTCCTGTGATGGTTGGCAACCATAGGACCCATTGGGCTGGGCAGCAGCAGCAGCTAGCAGCTGGGTATAGTCTCCACCTCCTCCATCATTAGCAAGGTTGCCCCCCTCGCTTGACACCCCAGTCGCTTGGGTGTTGTTGATGGAGCCCATTGGGTTTTCGGGATAAAAGGGGTAAAACAACCCAGTAGGTACCTCCGCGAGTTTATCACCGTTAACTCCGGACGACATCATCTGGGTACCGACTTGCTTGTTGGGTGCTGTACTCTGAGGGGACACGCGTGCAGGTGGTCCATAAACCACACCTCCACCTACGTTCGTCTCGCTCTGGTACGATGTGTGGGCGATGGGTGGTGTTTTCTGGTGCTGTTGTTGTTGCATATGTAATTGCTGGGGAGATGGCATTGATGACGGCGAACCAAGAATAAGGTTTTCGGTCTCCCAGTCCAATTCCGAGAGCAAAACTGGGTCCTTGGGAGGCCCGACTGAATGAAGGTCGACACCGAGGACCTTTTCAGCAAGTTTTGATATTAGAGGATGACCACCGTTGAGATCCTTCCTCTCCCAGCGCCAACGGAAGCGTGGTAGCATGTCTAGTGCCATCCACACATCTTCAATCATGACTTGTCGCGAAAGACGTTCGCAGTGTGACATGTGGCCGTACAGGATGACCATGGCCGCGATGTGGAGTGGGATGGGAGAAACGAAGAACGCGATATCGGGGAAGCGAATGAGCTGGTTGTGAACGATAATGATGTTATGCGAAGTAACGATAGCATCAACAAGTGCCTTTGAACGATGCATGTAATCGAGCTCCTTCAAGTTGAACAATGCTCTCAACAATAAAATTCTTGATATCCCAATCTTCAGTAGTGTGAGGCCCTGGTCTTCTGTGATATCCCGAATGAGATTTTGCCTCTTTTCCGATGGCCAATCTTCAGTACCGCCGAAGTAGTACTTATAGCTCTCTGGCAGCTGTCGGCGAAACTCAAGCATACTCTTGATGATTCGAGTCGCGTGGCGCATTACTGCGTCTGCGCTCTTGGTTGACGGTGCATACAGTGAGTTGATGATGTCAGCTTGAATTTCCGCAATAGGATGCGAGAGTAAAAAGTGCTCGGAGAAATCGATGGGCTGACCCGTCAGTGGGCGCGAAGGATGTGGGGTGTTAGAGTCTGAAGGTGAGATGGCAAGTGGTCTGCCAAGAAGGATGGACGTTCCACGATCATGCACCATGACTATCCCCCATAACCGAATTCGCAGTTGTGCCTCCTCCTCCGTGAACGTATTGTTTTGGGACGTGGGATCATGGTGAAGACCGAGCTCTATGGCCAGCCTGACTAAGCTACCAACCAATCGCCAAAGAGAACGACCTTGTCGCTCGGTATACAAGTACCACTGCAACAAGATGAGAGCTTGGAGACTAGAAATAGTGACGCGGAGGTGGGGTTTGACAGCGAGAGCACGCTCGAAAAACTCATAGTGCTCGGGCCAGTCGTTTGGCAAAAGCTTCTTGGTTAAGATAGGACTATCACTGGGGGTCTTAAGACCATTGTCCATCAGAGTGGCCTTGTGATTGAGTTCGCTCAACGTGCCAAGTGCAAGGATGATGTACAGGCTGCATATAAAGCCAGGATCATGTTGAACATTTTCCATATCGTAAAGTGCATTGAACCGGCGTTCAAAATCAGAGCGGAAAAACACCGGCCTGTGAATGTTGAGATGGGAAAAATAAACGTCGACAATCCTGTTGACCATCTTCCGATCTTTCGGCAGCCATACGTTGAGTTTAGATGCCGCTGTAGACGGGCCGCCTGTGTTTGAGGTTGAAACGGAAATAGAAAACCACTTTGAAGGATCGCGGGGTACCGATGCTTCTGAGATATTCTGATCGCGACCTGATGTGAGGCCGTTGGATCCGACAGCGAGATCCTCCCTATCACTGGATGCATTGACTTGACTTTCACTCATGATCAGGGGATGTACGCCAAAACTCTTGGCGATGGCCCTCGTGTCAGACATATCCAGAGATTGTGGATCCTGCCCCTTAACTTCGACTGAGGCAGCTGCGGGTGGAAGCTGCGGGGGAGGTGGAGGTTGCATCTGATGGTGAGGGGGTTGCATATGCTGGGGGGGTGGAGGGGGGAAGCCGGGATGCATATGAGGACCATAAGTGCCAGGTGGACCAGGCATGGGGATGTGAGGTGGGTAGGGACCATAAATTGGGACGCCTGGATGGGGGTAGCCGGGGGGAGGGACCAAGGGCGGGTAATAAGGAGAGCCCGGTGGTGGAGCGCCGGCGTGACCTTGGAATTGGGAGTTCTGAAAATCGGGAGCGAGCTGTACTGTGCCGTCGACATCGATACCTTCGCGTACGCAGATCTCCTCGAGATTGGCGAGGCTGAAACCGGGGAAACGTCGTTTAAGGAGAGCATCGCATAGAGCGATCTGACGTTCGATAAACTGTGTGTGACCGCGGGGAGTGAGCGTCTGTCTATGCCTATCTTCCTGCTGGCACGCTACGCCCGCTGTTGCACAAGCAGTACATTTGGGATGTTTTGAGTCGCACTAGGAGGATATGTCGAGCATGGTGAGACAGGCGAACGGAGATTTGCGGTCGGTAGTCACCGACGGGACTTGCCTTAATTTTCTTGCTCCTGCATCGTGCGCAAGCCTCATGGGAGCGTCTGAGACGTCGTGGTTCTGAAGGGGAGGCGACGTCGTCTGGACCAGACTCTGGTCTTCTGCGTTTCTTGTGAGACTGGGAGAGCGCTTGTTGTTGTTGTTGCTGCTGCTGCTGTGGCTGTTGCTGAGCAGGTTGAATCTGCTGTTGAGGTTGACGTTGTTGCTGATCCATGTGCAGAGCGGAGTGGAGGGAAGAGGGGGCGAGATTGAGGTCAGAGTGTGGAGGGAGGATGTGTGTCATCGCTCATCGCGGTCTGCGTTGTTGACCACGGCCCAGCGCCGTCTTACTCGATCTGCCCTGTCTCTCTCTCGACCTCTCCTTTGTGGTACTTGCCGACTTTCACACGCTTTATTCATTATTATTATTATTATTATTATTATTTTACTATCCACAAATTCACTTGATTATTTCCCCCTCTCCCTCTCTGAGTCTCTCTGCCGCCATGCACCACTCAAACTCATCTCAATATACGCTCGTATCTGTGCAGTCTCCCTCCGAAGTAGATCCCCTCATTCAAGCCTCCCCTCAGTCTTACCATGCCGCCCCATCCCCCCGTCGCTCCCCCTCCCGTCTCCTCTTCACTGCGACCATCAGGATGGCAATGCTCTTCCTCTTCTCCACCCTCATTCTTGGCGGTACTCTCTATCTTGCTCTCCCTTCACTAGAGCGTGATGACCGTCCCTTACTGCGCATACCCAAATCTTTCGACGATCTCAAGGCACTCAACGGTCTTTTAAAGAAGTATCGTGAAATCTACCCGCAACGCATCGTCGTCTGTTATGTCATCACATATTTATTCCTCCAAGCATTCTCTTTGCCAGGGTCAATGTACCTGTCCATCCTTGGTGGCGCTGTTTGGGGTGTTCCTATCGCACTTCCTCTCGCTTGCACTTGCATTGCATCAGGTGCCACTCTATGTTACCTCATAAGTGCCGCTTTCGGCCCCGCTCTTCTCACCCTTCCCAAGTGGAAATCTCGCCTTGACCAGTGGTCAACCAGACTCGCAGAACAGAAAGACAACATCATCTCGTTCCTCATCATCCTTCGCATAGCACCGATCCCACCTCACTGGGTTGTCAATATAGTATCTCCACATGTCGGTATCGGTTTACTTCCCTTTTGGACGAGTACTTGGCTTGGTGTATTTGGCGTCACAGTCATTCACACGACCATCGGAGGGGGTCTGGACGAAATGACATCTGCAGATGACTTCCACCTCATTTCCTGGAAGAACTTTTTACTGTTGTCTGCGGTCGTCGTGGGGGTCTTGATACCTGTGGGTTTGCGTTATTTCTTCAAACGACAAGTATCCTCTGCCGTCGATGTTGAGCACGGTGACGACTTAGAGTCATCGTTACCTGAGCACGATCAAGATCGTGTTCTCGTCGTCGGGCCTGAGCCTCTTTCTAAGAAGCAAACGCACCTTCCTCTCGGATCTGTCTATGCCGAGCAAGTCAACACATTCTATGCGGAAGAAGCCGAGATAGAGGTGGTGGTGGTGGAGGAGGAAGAGGACGACGACGACGACGACGACGACGATGATATAATACTAGAGGCAGGGCCAGGTATCATCATTAAGTCGGAAGAAGTGGCGAGCAGCTCTGGAAGCGCCGCCCTTTGAGACACTACCTCACCATGTCGTTGTGTCACTGTAGTAATACATCTATCGTGTATGTGGACTATACTATAATATCTTATTTATATATTGAAGAAACTGACAGCTGTACCATATTGTGACCTCGCGCGATGGGTGGGCTAAACTTGATCACAACAACTGTCCTGCGTTCAGTAATCGTCGCACCTGGTCGTCTCGACCCCTTCATGACTTTCTGCAGCTAACAATTACTATCTCCGGACCCCTGCACTACGCATGCTACATGATACTAGGTGATTCTGACACATGCGACAGAAGTCCCAGCAACCAAGCTTCACTCACTCATGTTTCTAACTCATCGTCGACAACGGCATCGACAACAAAGAGAGACGCAGTATCCCCAAACACCAAGGTCGAAGCATCGTCAGCTTCCTCCAGATTATCTAGTATGGCGTCTCCACTCAATATCCCTCTCCGCCCTTCCACAGCGCCACCTCAACCTGACGCTACGAAAGGGCAGACGGATATACAAAGTCGCACAACCCTCGTATCTAACCTTCGAGCCCGCAATCTTCTTCTTCAAAAAGCGATCTCCCACATCGACGATGCCGTCCTTCATTTGATGGCTGCCCGATCAGGGGTTCCAAGTAACAAAATACAACAAGTACGTTGTGAAGCGAGGAACAGAAAAGATCTGCTAGACAGAGTAGACAAGGCTATTAAAATGGCGCGGAACGACGAACCGAGGGAGGAAATTGGAGGCACAGTGCAAATCGCAGGCGAAAAGTGAGCAAATGATCTTTAGTCGCAATAAAACAGTTAATTAATCGCGTTGCGCAAATCTTTCCACTCCGGTCGTTGCGGTCTCTGGGGTGATGACCACCGCTCCGAGTGGCAATGCACCATCCCTCCCAGACCGTGTGCTTAGTGCACCTCAGCTTCGACGATCGTCTTCTCAACCACAGCTTAGCCCTTCCGCTCCTGAGACCCAGATCCCTACCCAGGTCTATACACTATCTGAACTCTTCGAGCGTCGTAAAATTCTCCAGGAATCTATCAAGACTTGGAAAAACTACACCGTAGAGTTACGCGCCGTTCAGCCGCAATTTGAGGCTCTTTCTCATGTTGCTGAGGCTGCCACGGACGCGGCACCCTGTGCATCCGGAACAACTTCTTCCACAAATCAAGAGTCTATGACTGTCAAGTTGCAGAGAGCACAGTTCGAGATCAAGCGTCGCGAAGAGTTGTTACTCCGGTTAAATCAGGCCATTACCCAGCTCTCAAATTCTCAGGAGCAATTTGCGACCCTTGCAACATATGTACCCCCGGCTCTAGACAAACCCCGTTTCGACATGGCGTATGCCCATTTCTGCAAGGAAAAGTCGATAGAAATGAATACGACTATCGTTATGCCGGACGTCGCCAGACCCGTGATCGACCTGTATTCGTTGCATGTCGCAGTCATGCAAGAAGGAAGCTTTACTAGGGTCGGTCCTTTTTTCCTTTTGTCGTCGTGCCTCACACAGACTAAGCATCGATTGCTACTATAGGTATTGACCCGTAAATCATGGGACGTCGTTGGGGCACGCCTTGGCTTCATCGAAACTGCTGCTACGGCGACCGAGCCGGCGAGGTGCTCTTCAGAGATAGCTGTTCATCTAGAGCGAGCCTACCGTGACCGCCTTCAACAATTTGACCACCTCTACGTGAGTTCCATCATCGAGAATGTGCGAAAGCGGATAGCAGCGGAGCAACAGAAGAAAACGTGATGGAACTTTTTTCATGGTCGGACTAATAGCTCTGGTCTCTCACTTTCCCTCGGCGGGTACCAAGTCTCATGGTCCACGGACCTTCTTATTCTAGCAGTCTAGTAACCTTTTCCCAATTCACGGGAGGAAGAACAGTTGCCGCCGACATTATTCACAGTCATCTGGCGAAGGTCGGCGGCCATTCCAGGAGGACGCCCAGCCACTATTCCATTCCCACATTCTGGGCCTATATACCCTATTCACGATTGGATTCATTTACGCCCAGCACGAGCTCTACCTATACATACATGGCAACCCTTGGTTATCTGGCAATGATTGCACCCACAGTACCTTGGTATTGGACGTTCATGGAGATGATGAGTATTTCCGACACTATATAATGGGAAGGAACGCGATGGGGACTTGCCCGGCCGATGGAGTTACTTTTCCGCCGAATGTAATAAGGTAAGCTTGTCTGAGTCGGTGTCCCGTTTCCATTGCTCTATCTCGTCGGAAGTAGGGGACTGAGTCGGCCGGCATGAGACTGGCAAGGTGATCAAGGCTTTTGGGGTGAAAGCATCTATCGCGAAGTGCCTGAGATTAATTACTGCAGGAAAGGATTCCATGACCACTCCCCACTGATAAGATCTCGAGGTTATAACATGTGATTAGATCAAATATTTGATTTGAATAAAATTTATCAGATATAAGTATCGTCGACGAGAACGGAAATCCGAGAAGAAAAACCTCGAGGCATTTCTGTACCTCCTTGCGAGAGAGAACGAGACGTGGAGCTTCGCACGCACGTTCACTTCTGTTACCCATCACCAGTGGCGAAAGCGAGGCGTACTTGCGCTCGAGGGTATGATCGTGGGGCAGTGGGATAAACATTAGTTTACCATGTTTTCTGGATTTACTTTGAGAGCGGAGAAGAGGCTATTATCTTAAAATACATACCAGTGTCCGTCACGTCGAATTCCGTCGTAACAACAGTTTCCGGTGCTCGAGCGCTTGCAGCTTGGGTCGAGCCTGTTGAATGCGGTGTTGTATGGTACAGAACCGTAATATGTGTACCTCCCGGCCTCGATGTCCTGTACATTATCTGTGGGGGGCAATTGGAGGGGTACACCGATTTTCTGTAATAAAGTGAGTCTAAAATCTCCATTTCTGGTGAGATTAGTACAAAAGAATAATATATTCAAAGTCCGACTTTGTCTGTTATGGTCTGTGCTTAGCAGGTGTTTGGAAGGTCGGACCCAACCTCGCTCCCACCACCAGCATCCTCTGCGCTTGCTGCTGCAATTGCCCTCCCCCTTCCCCACCGTTACGAACGGCCCCCCTCGCCACTGACAACGTCCTCGACCGTACTTTGTACGTCGAGCCCGTTCTGGCCGTACTAGGGCTGCTACCTAGCACTTCAAAACATCCATCATAGCCCTCCATTATAGTCAAACCGCTTTGGATTATGGCAGATCGCATCCCCCAGTACCCCCTGTTCTCCCAGAACCTCATGCAGAACTCCATTTCGCAATCCCAGATCCCTCAGCAGCCCCAACAACTCCAACAGCCAGACCCTCAGATGATGGCAGGGCTCTCTAACCCCGAGCATAGTCGTATGTGGCAGCAGCAGATGAATCAACTTCAGAATTATCGCGCTCAACAGCCGGGCGATTTGGCAGCTTCACAGATGAACCATCAGGCAAGCCATCATTCCCTTTCTTTTACTTCTATTATGTCTTTTTTTTGTGGCTGGCGCTTCCTCCTGAGACGAGTGCGAATCATTGATGTTTTTCGCATGTGATGATCTCAAGTGTGGTCATATCCCCTTTCTCCAATCCTGTATGGTCTTACATCACTCGGCCTTGCGTCCACTATCTCATCTACCTTCAAGTCTCCGCCTAGCTATGACCTGATTTTCTCGTAATTACGTATTCTGACCTTCTTCAGATGCAGGAATTCGCGCGAGGACAGGCCCTCTCCCATGGTCAAGGTCATCAACCCATTGTTCAACAGCTTCAACAGTCTTTTGGGGTAAATTCACAGCGCATGAATGCCCCCGGTCCCATTTTCCATGACCCACAGACTAGCCAGTCCCAGTCCCTTATGCAGCCCAACTTTGCCAACGTACCCATGAATGGGCAACAGCAGATGAAGCCACCGTTTAACCTCAATCCCATGATGCACGCGGCCATGAATAACCCTGCCGTCTCTCGCCAGCTCAAGATGCTGAATCAGCAAGCATCTAATTCCATGGATATAAGTCGTCTCCAACAGTCTGGCCTTGGTCCTCAGCATGCAGCTAACCCATCAACAACCGCGGACATGTTCAATCCCTCGTCCATGCAACCTTCCCAGGACCAAATGCATGGTTCACCACATTCTGCCTCGCAGCCTGTCGGTCCCCCTGGCACCGCACAGGGGATGGTGGCCGTGAATCAACAACAGAATGGTCAGAAGAGAATGATGACTCCGGTCGAGTTCCAGGAGAGGAGGGCTTATCTCCTTCGTGTAATTTCGCAATCCGAGACTACCCTCTCTTCTCTTCTGCAGACTGCTCGCAGTTCCTCCTCCATTGATCCTCTTATGCAGTCAAAGCTGAATCAACTTCGCAACGACCTCGCTAACCAGAAGGAGATTTATAACAAGTTCGTTGCCGCATTTGGTCCCCTTGTGCAGCAGATGCCCAATGGTATGTCAGCGCAGAATATGGCCCATATGAATGCGATGGGATCATCTCCTTCTCAGCAGCCCCAGCAATCAGGCATGACCGGCGCGCAGGGCCAGGCGGGTTTCCCTACGCACAGTTCTCAGTCTGTCACGCAGCCGTACAATTTGCCTGCGCCAAGTGGCCCCTCTTCGATGCCTCCCCAGTCGCAGAATCCGACTCTGAATCAACAAATTCCAATGCAACCTCCACAAATAGGACGACCGAATACCATCCCTCCTCGAACTGACGGAACACCTCATCAGCTTCCTGGACAGCTGCCCAACACCATGTCGCCGAATATGGCGAACTTCGCAATGCAATCTCAAGGCATACAGAAGGTTTCGAACCAAATGCGGCCACCATTTGTTATGCCACTGGACAAACATCGGTTCGAATCGACGTATGTGCAGTTTTGCCGAAGCCAGCAAATTACTCCAGTTCTACGGGTCCCACTCCCTGATAATCGGACAGTGGAATTGCATCAGCTGCATGTTCATGTGATGCGTGAGGGTGGCGCCCAATCTGTGACTCGTACTTGCAAAGAAATTCTCATTCGGGCTCAGGTCTGACATGACCACTAGGTGACGCAGCGGGATTTGTGGTCTGTCGTTGGCGGTCGCTTAGGTCTTATCCAGTTCCCCGGAGGCGACACTGAGCCAGCTCGTTGTGGGCCCGGAATTGCTCAACACCTTCAGCATGCATATAAGGAGTATCTTCAAAATTTTGAGCACGCCTACGTTCTAACAGTCAGAACTCGTAATACTACGGCAGTGGGTCAGCAACATGTACAGTCTATGAATACTCTTCCCCCCGCCAATGCTGCGGCAGCTGGGATGTCAGGGAACCCGTCAGAAATGACCCCCAATGCTCCTCGCCCCAGTCCCAATCCGCATTTTTTTGCAGCTGCCGCACGGTTTGCATACGCGAGTGTCGCTGATATGCGTGCACAACACGTTCCTGATCACGTTATCAACTTTGTGGAGCATCATCGTCCCGAGCTTCATAAAATTTATCAACAGCACCTCATCGCAAAGCGAAATGGAGAACAAGAACAACCAAACGTTGCGAATGGTCAGGGACAGGCCAATATACATGATCAGGTGCCTATGGGATTGCAATCGAATATCCAGCGACCATTTCAATCTACTGGATCGAATGGGATGGGCATGATGCCTGCGCCTGAGCCAAAGCCACTGGCTGCTTCTTTCCCCTTAAGCGGGGACGTAACTGCACTGCATAAGATGCCAACCCAGGATCAAATCCAGCAGGCAATGACGACGATTACTGCTCTGAAGAGCCTCTTTTCACAACGTAGTCTCACCAGCATGAATTCTCAACAAATCCCGGATGAGCAACGCCTGGAATACAACCAACTTCTGGAACAAGTTTACAAATTGTCGTCGGAACTCGATACAAAACTTCACATGTATTTTGCGGTTTTCAAACATGACGATTTTCTCCGGAAATATGTCGCCATTGTAAGTTTCATTGTTGCTTTGATTTCCATATACTCACCATGTGGCTCTTTCTTTTAGGTCATGACAGTGGCAAGGCAACGGCAGCTCCTCTCTACTTCTTCACCACAGTATATCATCAATTTGCCGACTTTGCGTGGCATGCAAGTGCAAATTCAAAAGCTCAACGAAGAGTTCGAGGTTCGATGGCGCGCACTCAAGGCAGCCTCCACCGCCAATTCCCAGTCGCATGCTACGCTTCCAGGTTCTCGCTTAACCCCTGCCACACCTCTTCCAGCGCCCCCGGTCCAAAACCTTCCCCCTCCGACTTCCTCTGTACCCTCTAATAATGGTCGACATGTCCCCATCAATCCCCCACCTGTACAGACGCCGCCATCTCAGCTGCAGCTTCCCTCACAATCCCAATTCCCATCCAACCCGCCCCAGCCGACCCCCCCACAACCACCGATACAGCCGCCTAATAAGAAGTTGTTCCATCCTCCCATTCCACCGAACCCCTCGGTGCCACCCGCTGTCGCCAACATTGCATCTCCTACTCCCCCGCCTGTAGCTACGTCCACCTCCGCATCCACTCCCGCACCTACCCCTCAAACAACAGCTGCCTCACCTCAAACTCCAAAGTCGCCCCCATCGAAAGCGGTCTCAAAGACTAAACGTCCCGCGAGAAAGCTTTCGACGGCAGGCAAGGGTCCTGCTACCCCTGAAACAGCACCTCCTGCTGTTGCGGGAGTCAAGCGTGGGGCTGAGGAGGATGTTGCTGCTCTCACTCAAGCAGCCCCTGCAGAAGCAGAGCTGTTCAATGCACCGTCATCCAAGAAGACCAAGTTAGCGGAGTGGGATGGCGAGCCAAGTGAGACGCTGATCACAAAGAGGCAGGAAACGGAGAACATCAAGACTGACGAGGATGCTACTGCATTCTTCGATCGCATGAAGGAATTGTTTGCCATGAGTGCCAATGCGGATAACGAAATCAATCACGATATTGCGTCTACTCTGGATCAAATATTAGCAGGAGTGGCTCAGGAACCTGCAGATGCAGCCGCGACCGCCGCTGCTTTATCTGTGCATGGAACTGGGGAGGCTGGTCCCCCACCCACTGCTCTATCGCCTCATTTGGGCCCGACCAACGACGCGTTCTTGGAGTTCATCGACTTTTCTTCTTTCACCACTCTTGAGGACGAAGATAACGATTCCAAGGCGCCGACGCCCGATCTTGTGCCATCGTCGGAGGCGAATCCAAGCCCAGAGTCTGGTTCTGAGGGTGACCATCTGACAGGTGGTACCACATCACCCGATAAAACAAAAATCGAGGAACCAGGGGATCATTCTGACCCTCTCCGACTAGGTTCTCTGCGCGAGATAGATAGGGGCGAGTCGGCGTATTATCAAGGTGACAGCTGGAAATGGGAAGGCACGATGCATACGCTCGAGCAGTCATGGGCAATGTCTACTTCATAACTGGTTTGCGTGTTCCGATTATTTATCTACTTCCATCTTTGTGCTGGATATACTCGTTTTTTCCTCCCTCGCTCGTGATCTCCATATCCCCGTCCCCTTCTCCCTCATGTTATCACTACTACTATTTTTTCTTGGTTTATGTGTCATTGCTCTGTATTCCTAATGTTGTTCTACTGCTATCGCGTATTCTTGCTCAGACCTTGGTCTTTAATGGATAGCTAAATCTAACAGGATTTGATCTGTGTGGCTACACTATGATGATACAATGCATGATGATCAAAGGTTACCACAGTCTGTCAGAAACCGTCTGGAGGTTTAACCCTACTACTTGCCAGCGTCCTAGACTGGGTCTGGCGAGTATTGCTAAGTATCCGCGTTTTCAATGACGCAAGGGCATCACCGGCTTGCGATGAGCTCGGAGCAGATAGCGACAAAGGAATAGCGGAACTTCGTAGTCTGGCTTTCCTGATGCTTGTCCGCGTTTCCAGGTCTTTCCTACCCTTCTCCCACTGTGTCCGGGCTTCGCGCTTGGACTCATCATCTTCTGCTGCAAGCTGCAGCGTTTCCGGTAGACCATATCTGCCCTTGAGCTGATCGTCGGCTGCACGTTTCGCGGCGTCGACCTTCTTCTCGGTACGAAATCGTTTGCGAAGGAGAGAGGAAAGGGCGTAAGGATCACTGTTGAAACGGTCCGACACTTCCTGCAACGATTCTAGCCGAGGTATCTGAACCTTATTGACAAGATTCTGGGCATTGGTCGATTTCTCGAGAGCCGCGAGTGGATCGGCAGGCCCAGCATTGCCTTCAGTGTCGTGTATCGCGAAGCCGCCATTCTCCTCGGGATTCCATTCTTCATCTTTCTGCTTTGCACCCGACACGACCACATAGCGGGTGTTCTTTGGATCCGTTTGAATCTCAAACCAACCATCACACAAATGACATTTGCACCGAAAGGAATAGATGGGCGTGGAGTAATATGATCCAACTTTCTTCTTCTCTGCATTGTACCGGACACCCATACCAATGTGGTTGTTGCATGTTCCACACCAGATGTTGAATGGAAGCTCAAAACGAGTAATGAGGATGCCCTGGTCGAGCTTTCTCGCTCGATCTCCTAGAGCATGTTTGCCTCTGTAAGCGTTAAGACTCTTGTGTTTCTCTCCGTCGTAATCCGGAGGGTAATATTTGTTGAATCCTGAGCAGAGTTGAATATCACTCCCATAAGCTTCGGCGGTCACTTGCCTTGCATGAGGGTGTCTGTCCAAGGTCAATCGTCACGTGAGTACTAGTTAGGTAATATCGGTTATTGCCGAACTTGACGACACTTTGTGAACCTTAATTTCCTTGTCCTCAATCATCCTTGGGTATGTCCTTCTAGAAGCTCACCTTTTGACGCGATTAACGGCCTCACAGTCACCTTCTGACTCAACACATTACCTCCAATGAGTTACGTCGCTAAGGACGAGAAAACGTACGACGCAGCGGGCGCTGTCCCAGCCGCCAAAATCCACAAAATTCGTATCACGTTGACGAGCAGTAACGTCAGGAACTTGGAGAAGTTCTCGGCTGATCTTATCAACCGTGCCAAGGACAAGCAACTTCGGGTCAAGGGGCCTGTCCGTCTGCCGACCAAAGTTCTTAAAATCACCACTCGTAAGACACCTTGTGGTGAAGGTTCAAAGACCTGGGACCGCTACGAACTCAAGGTCCACAAGCGTCTCATCGACCTTCACTCTTCTAACGAGATTGTGAAGCAGATCACCTCTATTAGCTTGGAACCCGGTGTCGAGGTCGAGGTTACCCTCTCCCCTTAAACTCTTACGTTGTCACCACAGGATGATCCTGTATTTCTATGGATTAAGTAGACAACTATACAGTATGGTTTGTATGGTATTCCCTGGGGAAGAATGCAATCAGGCTACGAGATGAATGATAAAAGTGCGATGCGATGCGAGAGAAAGTGGGATGAATATGTGGACAATGATCATAGGTAGACAGCATAAGATCCAATGACGGGACGATGGTCACTCCTGCCCTGCAGGCGACGCATCCCTTGATCGTCCAGGCTGGTGTAACTCAAACAGATGATATCACCTTTGGAAGGACGTGAGGTAGTGTGGGTGGAAACTGTGGACTCTTGCGTAGCAACACTCTGGGATGTATCTCGTCTGAAGGGGAAGAAACGCCAACGTGTCGAGGATGGTGGAGTTGGAAGGGAATCCTTTGGCGGAACGGGGGGTGGGTATTCCGGAAATCCATCGCTTCGAAGGGGAGAAACAGCGGGAAGTGCGTCTATGGTGGAATCTGGGGTCCTCCGTCTCGGCGATCTATCGGCCAATGAGTGGCGACTTGTTGCCTCAGTCGACTTCCACAGAATGCGGTCACACCAACTAGGGACCCGCTGCTTGTGGGAAGAATCATAGACGGCTACATCGTCATCATCGTGAGGAGCCTCAAGAGGCGTTGCTGGAGTGGATTTCATAGATATTCCACGTGAAGATGGTCTAGGAATCACGACCCGTGGTTTAAAAGATAATTCCAAGAGATCGTTGTTTTCCGATGGCAATTCAATGGGACTTGAGGGGATATCTTCAACCGAAGGGACTGGAGACGGCGGGTGTGCGAGTATGTCCGGAGACTTTGACCTTGCACGCACTGCGTCACGTCTGCCTCGTAACCACTTTGCCACTGGAGATGCTGGTGGTGATTGTGACAAGAGGAGTGCCCTCCACTTCGCTTTCGCTTTCTGAGCAGCAGCAGTCAAGGCGATACGCCTGCTTTCGTTGACGGACGGATTTGAAGTGAATGAGGTAAAATAATCTTCATCATCGGGTTCTGGCTCGGAGGCGATACCTCTGGAGTGAAAAGTCCACGCAGAAGACGCCAACGAGCGCGATTCGCCCTCAACTTCTTCCCCAACTTCTTCTTCACCGCCTTCTCTCTCAGTATCATTACCCTCGATGGGAGAGCGTCGGCTGCGTCGTCGCTTCGTTCTGGAACGGCCCATCACGTCATACTTGAAAGTCGGCGGAAAGTTTATTGGCGCCTCGCGAAAGCCGAAAAATGCTGAGTTTGTGTCCATTTGTTTCTTCAGTTGATCGAACGCGAAAGCCTGCGCGTATTCTGCAAATAATACACTCTCAGCCCGGTACCTTCAGACCAGTTAGGTATATAACGAGTTACCATGTCTAGAAATGAGCCAGTCAGCGTGCAGTCGGGTAATATCTAGTCGGAAATTCAAATCGCCGCAAATGAACGTATAGTCGAATCTATCCGTGATGTCTTCTCTCATCTGTCTGGGATCACCTGGCTGAAGAAAGTCGTCCACCGAAAGCTCCGACTAACAGAGACGTCAAGTAGTTACAACTGAAACGATGAAGAACCCAACCTTAATCTTGGCCAAGTTCGCGAGACGATGATGGACCTTGCCTTCGTGAGCTAGAAGTATGTTTAATGGATACAAATGATAGTAATGAAGCATTAGACTTAGCGGCCAGATGAGCATTCAAGAATAGGAAGGTAGAACCGTCGATCTTGAGACTGATACCAACCCCCCCTTTATTACCAACGCGACCGCCAATCAGTCCAGCAGTCACAGCCGACTTCGAAAAACCTTCGACAAGGTCTCGTAAATCTCGATGTATATAGATCGAAAGGTACAATCCCATCATCCTTTCCTTCACCAGTGGTACATACGGTCCCAACTCGGACTCTTTGACGGTCACACGACGATGTAGCGAATGACGCTTGGGCGAAGCTGTTACATCGCCGACCGTGGAGTCTCCATGAACGTGCGAATTGGCCTGCGTTCGATGACATAGCCAGTGTTCGAGCATGGATGTCCAGCCGGTGGGATTAAAGTTCACCACAATTTCGTCTGGAAGATCATCAGAACTCTTCCACCCGCGGGTAGCTTCGTCTCGTTCCTTATCTTTGCGCTTGAAACTAGGAAGATGGTGGAGATGATGGTGCTCCTTATCCTCGCTCTTGTCCTTGTCCTTGTCGCGTTCTTTGTCAGATCCTCCCAGTTTGATTCCGGCGCCGAGACCCATAGGTATACCTACAAAAAGTCCATAAAACTCATCGAGTCACTGGCACGGGCACCTACCAGACGAGCTTGGACACTCTTGTCCTGCACTAGGGATCGGTCAACTCGGGAAGGCCTCAAAAAACTGACGTCACCAACACAACGATGAGATGGTATGGATGACCAGATTCCGCTGACATCACAGGGAAAGTTGGTACCTCGTTTGGACTACATTTGTGTTGTCTATGCGGGGGAACTGCACCCAATAGCTCTTCCAAATCGCCCTTGGGTAACGAGTCGTGCATATTCCACGTCAATATCCTTATCTTCAGAAATTTTGGAGGCTTTCGAGGAGAATGAAGCCCAGGGGACGGAAAGGCAACATCATTCGGAGAGAAAGTCGGTAAAGTAGCCGTCCCAGGAGATGCAGGAAACAGAGCCTGTAGTCTTGCAAAAACAGTCTGCTGACGTGGATGAAAACGCGAGGGTGGCGGTTCGCTATCAGAGTCTGGGGGTTGTAGGACAGACTATGAAACAACGTACGGGCTGTTTGGGGGAGGTTTCGAGGCTGCTGAGCTGGAGTTGCGAGCATTGTATGCCCAAAGTCAGGCCGTCCGGCCTATTCTTAAGGCTCAATACTGAGGCGGTGGTCCAGACGGAAGAGAAGAGAACATGAGCTGCGACTACAGTCAGGTCTAATGAACCTGTTCAACGCTGTACTGATTATGTAATACTGGATCACACAAGATCGGCTACCTAAGCACTTATTGATGGATACAAGCACGCTCTCGCAGACAGCCTTATCAACGGAGTTCTGATGTACAACCGCGTCCGTCCTCAGCGTTGTAGGCCTTCGTGACGGAATAGCAGGCGGAGGCACCACTAGGGTTTGCCTAGGGTCCCTAACCGGTGGACTAATCGACGACTTCCAAGATCGGATGCATGGAACACATCTTTTGGAAGCCACAGCAAACACATACTGGTGAGGGCACTGTCGATGCACCTTCCACCCTTGGCCCAACCTGGGTTAACCACGCGCATGAAACCCCGTAAGTGAGACAGAAAATGAACGATTCACAGCCTCCTCTTTGATGGCGCAGTGGACACGGATCTTCTGAGGGCCCGCCGATCTTCGTCGGTTCTTTCTTTATCTCAAGATGATACGTTCGATACCACACGTAGAATGCAAATGGCGACACCGCTCGCATTCTAAAGAGTGAAGGACAATGAGTGTTAGTCGTCAGTGGTTGAGCTGAGGATACGATTTACCGTCACAAACTCCAACTGCTATTGGTTAGTCAAATACACGAACATGCTTCAGATACTTGTCGGCGCATCCTATCCACGAGGCTGAGGGTTGATGGGAAGAGACACGATTATTTAATATGATCATCACTGCTTGAGGCGAAAACTGCGAGAAGGATATAAAATGGAAGAGATCTCTGAAGTGGACATGAGATTCACGACCGCGAAAGAGTTATCGCTCGAAAGGGGAAGAATGAATTTACGAGGCGCTAGTCGTGAGCAAGTCATTCAGTGACATCAATATCAACGAATAGTTCCGGCTCTGTGAATCACTAGCAGAATAAATTACAGAGAATCCGATGGGAGAACCATACTAACAACATCTCTCAATCTAGAGGCCAGGAAGACCACAACTACTATGCTATCTTCTCGAATCCTTCCTGAAGTATTCACTGTTTATTGCGGTTGTCTGTGCAAAGTTAAACACCGTCTCCCCAACACCAAGAAAGCGCTCGGCCACGGAGCGGATGGTTGGATCCGAAATAGTGTTTGTTTCAACGGTGAACCCACTCGACCGTCGAATGCCAGCTACCACGGTGGAGACCAGAACGGCATCTGCAACGTAGTGAACAAGTCGGCCAAGAACCATGTTGGGATTGAGACGATGTGGGTTGAATGAAAGGATGTTTTGGACGGGTTCAGAGGGGAGTAAGTACCGGAGCAGCAGTTACGTGCTTGTTCGGCAGTGTGAGAGGTGTAGAAGGATTAAAGAGGAAAGTCTCCTAAACAGTGTCACTCAGAGTTTCTCACTGCAAGCGCATGGTTCACCGAGGATGCTCACGGAGGCAGTACTCAGAGGTGGGCAAGTGGTCCTCGTTCCCTCCAATCCAAATCATGTTGATAGGTATCATAAATGGATGACAGATCCAAAACTGCTCAAGGACACAGGTACCGATCCCCTCACTCTGGAGGAAGTCTATGAGATGGAAAAGAGTTGGAGAGAGGATGGCGATAGTAAGACGTGATGTTAGATTTGTTTGCGGTCTATCACACAGAAATCTCGTTCACAGAATTGACGTTCATCATTCTTGCAAATGGGGAGGGTGACATCGTATCCCTCCCGATGGTCGGTGACGTGAACATTTTCCTCAAAGGAAACCCTGAAGACGACGACTTTGAAGCGGAGATTGGCATCATGATTGCAGGTCTGTGATCAGGTATTGGACCTACGTTCATCTTGAGGAGTGCCCATTTATTCTTCAGAAGAAAGATATCAGGGCAGAGGATTCGCACCCGAAGCATTAAGGCTTGCACTAGCATATGTTACTGCGTGTCCAACGTGCTTCGCATGCGAACCGTTTCCACCAACGACGCCCAACCCCCCTTTCCCCTTTCCGATACGACCAAGCAGTTTAGTCGCGCGAATAGCTCAGGGAAACGGGCCAAGCATAAGAGTGTTCGAACGACTCGGTTTTATCGAGACTAAGGGTGTCAACGCATTCGGAGAAAGAGAGCTGCGGTTTGTTGAACCTCCAGGAAGGCATTAAGACTAGTCTCACAACCTCGGGGTGGCTTTCTCATCCTTCCGACCCCAGGCTCTGTACGTAGCACTCATATTAAGTTTCCCATTGTTCGAGTCACATGCCACCTGCGGGACCGAGGTTCCTGCCAGACATATAAAAGAGCGAACTTGCGACGTCTTGACCATTCACACGGTTTGTTTACTTACCGTCATAACCTCAGCGACTGTATCTGTGGATTGATAGTCTGGTGCCAACTTATCCAGACAGCAAGAATTCGCAAACCACACCATATCCAACAAGTGAAACTGCAAACAAATCTAAATTCTGAAAAGTTCTATTTCCCAAACCAAATCCCGAGGATCCAAGTGCAACTATCCCAAGTTTGCCCATCATAACCAACTGCAGTCGGTTTGCACCCGAGTGTCTGTTGAATACCTGTTAGTCAGTCTGCTCGTAAGCACAGCCACAGAGTGTTCCACGGCTATTTGCGCGTGCTAGTTCATCCCACTTGAAATTAGCCACTCGGGTCTAATTCACTCATTCACCACTATGTCACAATAAGTCCTCATCCCTTTTACCGAATACTCCTGTATATTCATATTCAATCAAAGGGAAGGTATATGGCCATATCACTGGAATCCCTGTATACACCGAGTTTGCAAACAGGGAGTGTTCTTCGCTTTCAGGGGCGTGTCTGCTCTCATGACGCTTCCAAACAGGGAGGAACTCAGACGGTCTGGTGTCCATGCCCAGCGACAAGCAGGCATTCATGGAGATACTAGCTCCGAGGGTGGTGCCTTTTCAATCTGTCTTGCTGATGGCTACGAGGATAATGAGGACAGAGGAGATGTGATCACTTACGTCGGTTCAGGTGTGCTTGAACTTGTCAAATGTATTGTAACGTATTGTCTTAATGATACTACAGGAGGGCAGGACGCGAGTGGGGTGCGTTTGCGATGCATTCGCATCTTTCGTCGACTCACATCTTCTCAGACTCAAGTGGCAAACCAGTCATTCGATTCCCCCCCGAACAAGGCATTATTGATCTCATGCCAGACGAAACGACCTGTGCGAGTGGTACGAGGTAAAAGCAAGACCAACTTTTACTCCCCTGCTAAAGGGTAGGATACCCATTGATCCCTTTTGCTATGCTTCGACTAATGACATGTGTTAGGTATAGATATGACGGCCTCTATGTAGTCGATCAAGTAAGTGGCACCCTCTTCTACACAATCTTGTCTTATGATCATCTAGGCTGAGATGCGAACTGGGAAGAAGGGATACGACATGTGTACATTTATTCTTAAGGTGAAGTATGATCGTCAGTGGCAAATCCAGCAAGCTAACCTCGAGATCAGAGGATTGAAGAAGAAGACGTACCCCCCATACCCCATCGTCGCACTCTCACTAGGGATAGATTGTTGAGGATCGCGAGACAGGCGAGAAGATGAATCGCTAGCGGTTAACCTACCACGGACTTTCTTGGTATGCTGTCTGTTATCGCTGTACTTTTTCTTTTATGTCATCTGTATATTACCCCTTTTGAAACAATTACAGTGGGTTGTTATGGTCCGAGTGATTTGCTTCGGGAACAATGCTGAAATTTACTAGTCTATCCTAATCCACATTTTCCACATTTTACTGTTTGTGTTGAGGTCATATTCTCGCCGCTATTCAGACCATGTGGGTGAGGGTATATATCATCCAGAGTTCCAGTGTAAACTAAGCGAGATAGCAGGGGATGTGAGTGCATACATGTGAAACCGAGTGATCCCTTAAGCCCACATCAGGAGAGAGAAATGGGTTGGGTTATTTGGAGAGGGAAGCAGATATCAAGAGGACGAGTGCCAAATCAAAGAGAACATCAAAAAAATTGGAAAATCCGCAGCGAAAACACCATCGCGGAACTAAACGACTGTAGTTGTGAAGGACTGAATTGATAGGAAGGTCTAGATGAAATCAATGAGCCTTATCAATGATACGAACGGGATCAACTTACCATCAAAGTAATGCACAAGGACAAACAGCTTTGTGCGTAGCGGAATCATGTACAAGATTGGAGGATCAACGCAGCGAGTGCTCAGTACTCCCCTGCAATATCTTCATCTGGAATGCTAACAATGCTCTGTGGGCGCGCTTTCGAAACGGACGAAACTTCAAGAAGGTTGACTATATCCTCGATGTCATTCCCAACGGAGGGAGCACTTAGTTCCACCTTGACAGCATCTCCATTTCTGAGTAAGGTATCGGCATGCGAGTCGGTAGATTCGGGAACAGTATCCTGATGGATTTCTAAATGTATCCCGTGGTGCCCCTCCTCTTCGCCACCTTGATCAGAGTGTTCGTCGGCATGAAGTGCTCCTTCAGTAGTTTGTTCTCCCGCAGGTGGTTCGTGCTGAACCTCAGAATCAGAGAATACATCTTCGTGGTGCTCCCCTCGTTCAGAAGCAATTGCAGGTTCCTGCTGCCCTTCACTCGCGACTTCTGAGCTACCATGAACATCATCTGGTAAAGAACCATTCGAGAACGCGGATGTCCCCGACTCATGCTCATTCTCTGGATGATCATCTACGGGGTGATCCGATGCTCGAGAGGGTTCAGAGGAAGTCGAGGGAGCACCAGATTTGACTGCTTGCTTGATATCCGCCTCCTTCGTTTTCACTGGAATGCGCCCAACCTTTAGCTTCGGAGTTCCCCGAGGAGTTGCGCCATGAGGGGCACTACCCGAGGCAGACTTCGTTACCCTAGAGGGAGTTTGGGCAGGAGCAGTGGTTGTACGCGCTTTAGATAACGAAGCCGCTGTGGGCTTGCTAAGTCTCTCTGCCACCTCATTGCTCAGAGTTACTTTCTTTGTGTGAGGAAGGGGCGGGGGTGGAGCATTACGCGAGCGTGCAAGAGAAGCTGCAGTGGGAGCGAATAAACCGGAAGACGGCGTCTTCGGCCTTGCCTGAGGTTGGGTCTGTGCAGTTGGCCTAGGACGCGAGGGAGTCGAAGGTGCAGTTCTAGGAGTCGTCCGTGGAGAGCGAGCTGTTCCAGAATTTGAAGTCACGGATTGACCAGTGTGTTGCGGCTTTATAGGCTGCGAAACGGATGACTGTAGAGAGGTTTTAGGGAACGAAGAGGTGACTGCGGACTTGATAGATGTGTTGGGGACGGGAGATCGGGATTTCGCAGGAGACATCGTCGTCCGCCGCGCTGGCGCGGCGGGTATCGACTTTCCAGTTGAAACAGGTTTAGTCTTAGACGGTGCGGTTTTGGCGGGCTCTGGCTCTGGAGACGCAGGAGTCGGTGCTAAGGTGGCGACGACGTTCTCTGGAGGCGGGGAGAGGGAAGGTGCGACGTCTGGGGTGGGTTGAGGGCTCAGGGCAGGAGAGTTGTACATCTTGGGTGAAGGGGTTGGTGGTGGGATGGGGAGAGAGTGTGCGAGTGGTTTATTATCGATGGACGCTACGGATTTGGGGGGCCATTCCTTCT
This sequence comes from Chalciporus sphaerocephalus, assembly GCA_038094055.1. Lineage (NCBI taxonomy): Eukaryota > Fungi > Basidiomycota > Agaricomycetes > Boletales > Boletaceae > Chalciporus > Chalciporus sphaerocephalus. The sequence goes on along the minus strand of JBBPTH010000033.1, from coordinate 69,896 downwards.
TCTCTTTGGCTTCTTCCTTCGCAGCATCACCGGCTATTTGTGACGAGACGCTGGAGCTGCGTGGGACCACGGGAGGAGCGGGCGAAGCTTGTCGTTTCACCTGCTGCTCAAAGCGGCCGATGAGATTGGCAACGCTTTGTCGTGGTCTCTCGTCTGGCAGAGGCCTGGAAATGACGCGAATAAAGCATCGTGAGTGGTAGATCGGACAATGGAATGAGAACAAAGAAGACTGACATCTCGCACTCTCCTAAGGATCAAAAGAAAGAACAGAAAAGAAAGAAATACAAACTTGTGAGTATGCGAGAATGACTGAGAAATACGGTAAAGATGATGGTTGCGGTTGCCGTTCAAATGTTCAAGATGCGGCGAACGACTCGTCTTAGTAGCCGCGTCCGATTTTGGAACCCAATGATGAGTCCACCAATCGCAGGACAATCGACCCTGGCAGTGTCTACGCTCTTTCCTCCGTGTACAGCAACGTTCGTACTTCCACTCACTCCCCAGCAGCATCCAGAACCCATTTCACAACGGTCTCCTTCAGCGTAGCTCCAGAGGATCCGCTGCGCCAAAAATGATCCGCCCCCACCACAGACACAACCTCCAGTTGCGCACTGGCGCCGTCCAGCGTTCTAAGCGACTCCGCCCAAGTTTTATATCTGGAATGACTCGTAAAGTCATCTTGATCCCCATAGACGATGAGCAGGCGAACACGAGGGTCACGCAGCAGATTTGCCAGGGCCGATGAATACATGTTTGTGTGAAACACGGTCAAAATTCCCCTCGGACCGAGTGGGTACGAGAGTATCACATACGAGGTCTTGATGTGCGACGGTAAAACGGGGTGCAGCGTTGCTATGAGCGAGCCATGAGAGTACCCAATGAATGTGACAGAGCGAACTTGTGGATTTTCTTCCGAAAAGTGCTGAACGAGCGCTTCTAAGTCGCGTCCTTCGTTCTTCCCGGTCAGGGAGGGCCAGCCAGTCGACTTGCCCACCCCCCGTGAGTTATAGCAGACCACGTAAAAATCATTGTCCTGCAACAACTTTGCAACGCTCTGAACGATACTATGAAGGTGGATTGTCGCTGAGCTGGACACCGGGAACCAAAGTACACTACACTCACGGATCGTACATGCTTCCACCGAGCCAGGACCATGGATGGAGGCAAAACGCAATGCGAGTGGCCTTACCTCGGGGCACGGGAGACGATATTGCGACTTCGAGTGAGACGCCTGTCCTCAGCGGGATCACCTCGTTATATGTGACTACCATTGGAAGTTGTAATCATGAGCTGCAGCGTCCAAGTTCAGTAAATCAGGTCGTTTACTTTTCAAGTCAATTACTCGAGTTTAGATTGCGACAATAGACTACGAGGTTATAGTACACTTTGCGCGTTCAGTTCAAGCTACACTCCGAGTGACTCTACCGCTCTTGCTGGCTAGTTTGCGATCATCTGTTCTTCTCAACTCCCACGAACAACAGGCTTCTTGGGAGTGGGGTACGCATCCATTCCTCACCTGCACAACATTCAAGTTATTCCTCGCGTCCCCCAGCTGATGGTCCAGCTTTAGATTGGCTCACAGTGATGGCGGAGACCCTCGTATCTCTTTTGCTCGTCAACTCGTCTGCGAAGGGGCCCAGTATAGTCTTTAGGTGGCCGCCAACGCCCAAGACAACATCTAGACTCATCCGACCCTTGCCTCGCACTGCTGGGCTAGAACTCGATAATCCATGGAGAGCAGCCCACCGTAACGACGTCTCCACTTCCTCCGAGAACGGGCTCGACGAGGGAGCTCCTGCGTATTTCACCACTTTACAAGATACCGACGATTACGTCTGGCGGAGACCTTCTATTCGCGATAGATCAATGTCATTCTCTAGAGATGCACAACATCCCTCATCTGGTCGCAGTTCTCCCATCAAAGGAGATTCATTCAATGATGATTATGAGCAAGGTACAGTGACCGACGAATATCGTGGCGTGTTCGGTTATCCAGCCCAATTCCTGGCAAAAATGTTATGTCCGGAGAGAGCCCTTTGTCACCAGAAGTTTGAACTCGTTATCGACGACTTGGCCTTCATTGGCCATCCAGTGGCTGCCGAGGAGGATGGGATCTGGCGCTTCAAACAGGAAAAGGCCAAATCTATTTCACGGGGAAGAGGCTCGCGCGGTCGTGACGGAGATGACGACAAGTCGGAGAAATCTGTTCACGGAGAGCTACTCCCCACGCCGCAGCAACGTAATTCGTGGCTCCACATGTTTCACTTTGTCCTTGTGCTAGACGTGCCTGATCCTTCTACATCGGCTTCTGGTAACATTGGAAAGTACTTTGATGTGATCTACGAGCAGATCGCATTCACTGTTACAGCAGTACTGTTCCAGGAACAAGTACTGTCGGGTTTTGTTGAGGCTCAGTGTGATATCCTTGGAGGTTTGGAAGCGGATTATAATGCCAAAGGCGAGTTGTTCTCGGAATACATGTCACGTTCCCTTCAGGTTTCCTCGATCGCCCCAGCCATGAAACAATTGTTCGAATCCATCAAATCATCGACTATGGCATGTATTACTGTGAATGGAATCCCCTTGGAGTTGCAACTCCCACCTTACCTGGATCACCTCTTGCATAACGAGGAAGAGTATGAACTTGACTTTGTCGACCATCGAGAGGATGAGGATGAAGCAAGGGTATGGGGTCGCGATCTTAGTTTTGGGTGGCGCCTTCCAGCTTTATCTCCTTGGAAGAGCTTGCTGCTTCTCGATGCTGACGACGCCCTCGACCCGTACACATATCTCAGGGGGTCTCACGTAAGACCAGAGGAGAGGGAATTTGCAAATCGTCTCATTAGATTTCTGGAAACAGCTTCTGTCACCTTATCGTACGTCTGCTGCACTCTACTCCTTCGCTCAGCAGTCCTGATCCATGCGTTCAGGCTAGCAGATATGGCGAGTCTTCTAGACTGGGATTTGGAATCTGAAGTATTCCCAGCTGTCCGATGGCTCGTTCATCATAGAAGAGCGAAACTCGCGGACGTCGTTCACAGCGGTTTAAAGACTATCTTTACGGTCCCTCCCAAGTTTGATACCCCGTGAGTCGCCTTTTTTCAGTCTACTGAATCTTACCCATAATGCGATACAGGCTAGCCGAATTGTCAACGATGTTCAAAGAGGAATTTCCTCAAGCCATCGTTCCTCCTCTCCCGTCACTTCTTGCGACTATCTCGGCGGCCAGTTCCAAACAGACCGACAACCATTTCTTCGCCGCTGTTGTTCGTTCCAAAGAACATGTGCAACTATATCACGATGTTGTGCTGTGGCTGCTTAAACGGGACCTTTTGTATATTCTTCATCTTCATATACGAATTGTCGCGACTTCTGAACTCAAGGCTCGTGTTCGTCTGGTCCACGAACGGAAGCTAGAGCGTTCGAGTAGTCGTCAGCCCCGTGGGCGCAGGCAAAGTCAGCTTCTTGGACTGGAATCTGTGGAGGACAAGAAACCCGGGGCCACTGGTATTGCATGGCTATCGCTGTCTCCGAAGAGCGCTCGACGCTACTCCAGGCGAATGCCATCCGTTGGCTCAGAATTGGAGAGCGAATCCCCCAGCTCCTACGTTGACAGAGAAAGGGATGATGATGATGACATAGGGGAGGATTCTGATGATGAAAACGTTGGATGGGGCTCCGCGGAGGATACACTTGCTCCATCTATGATTAGCGATCCAGGGACAGCTTCTCCTCTGGAACGCAAATGGCTTGCTGCAATGTCCGAGGGCAAGGATCAACACATCGCTCGTCGATTTGAGTTAATCAATCAATATTTCGATGGGAAGCGGACGGACGATGAGATTCTCTACCGGGCAGAGATCTCAAGAAAGCAACTTCGCGAAGTTTTGCATCACTATGAAGAATACCTGCAAACATTCCTACACACAGCATAACCTCCCCCAGCACTCACTTCCATCCATGGACGCTATGCGTAGTCTTTATGTACCCAACCCATATACCGCTCGGCTTTATTGCAGTCGAAGAAGCTTTTCCCTCCCTTCTCTAACCAACCCTGCTTCACTGGAACGTCCGGGAAGTACCTTTGCTTTAGTTCCATCCAATCTTCGTCAGCTGCGATTTGAGGTGCAACAATGAAGAATCTTTCATGACCTTTCCACTGGTCATTCTCCACTGTCACCGCTCTCACAAACGCCTCCGCCGATGAATCCTCTTGAACATAACTCCAAAGGTCGCCTCGGGACCGTTCTGCATTCTTTCGATAAGCGCGAGTTCTCGTTGGGACCGCCCAATGCAGTCGTAGACTAGCCACGCGCATGGTTGGAAATCTTCGAACAATCGTGTCGGCTTGCATCTCGGCAATTCTGCGAGGTGTATGTATCCTTAATGAGCTCAGCCCTCGTCAAAGCGGAATGGATTTTCACAATTTGGAGAGCCCATATGGTTCATCTGGCAACGTTGGATGATCTTCGTCTATCGGGAAGTAATCAAACTGCGGTTGGGTACTGAAGACGGCCCGGAGGACGTTTACGGAGGATGCTTGCGCCACGCGATTGATTCCAAGCTGGAAATAACTCAGCTGGGATCCCAAGATGTGGAGGAAGGGTGACTTACTTCCGCTGCTGCGCGCAACACGTTCCAGGTAATAATCACATTGCTATCCACAGAGGTATCTACCGAGGACGAGAACGTCGATGTTGAACGTATCTTACCAGTTATGTGTGTTAACCATGTAATCCAGTGGCCGCGAAATGCCAGCCAGCTGTACAACAGCATCGCATCCTTGAAAAGCCTTCAAAACCTCTTCAAAGTTTGTCAGATTCGCTTGGATGAACGAGAAGTTTGGATCGCCATGAAATTCGGTGTCGTCCTTTGCCACGCTGTCAATTCCGACGACGATATGTCCTGTCTTGAGGGCTCTCAAGACAACTCGTCGTCCAACTGAACCGTTGCATCCAGTCACTGCTATCTTCATCGCGTAGTCTACGATGGGGGGTCCAAGATGGTCCACTGATTTGTCACGGGATTTAAAGAGACGATCGATAGTGCTCTCTGAGAATTGTCGGAAGAACCAGGATCATGGGGTGGCAAGTGCCTCTCGGTATAAATACAGCATCACCTGAACACCCGACTGAACTTCCAGCGCTCTCGAGCACCCAGTATTTGGCGAAACGCTTCCGCTCGACCGGTCACTGTTCGCAAGTAAATTCTAGTGTGCACCGAAGATAGACTGGAACGCCACCATCTGTTTGTACATGGATGAATCGCTGTTGAAGATCTGACTATTATACGAGATACATATCAGGAGATAACTTGTCCCGTGGACGTGTGATGGGTTCACGAAATGAAAAGCCTATTCAAGTTTCACTTTATGAGACTTTCATCTCCTCTATTCGAGGTAGGGTGTCCACCTTTTGCTTGGAAATGGACTCGTCTGGTCTTAAAGGTGCTGGATCACACAATCATTTCGTGGGTTGATGGTCCTACTGCTTAGCGGGATGAATGGTCCCTTTGCTTATTCAACTATGGGTGGTGTTAGTCCTATTATACAGTCGGGTCTGTTGAGCAGATACATAGCCAGTCACTGATAGAATACATGCACACGACGACCGCTTTTACTCTGCAAAGGATTACTTTCTCTTCACATGGTGCATCACAACTTGGAACCAGATACGGCGTCATTGTATCTTTTCTCGGCCTCCTCCCAGTCGACGACGTTCCAGATCTTCTCGAGGTACTGTCACAAAAAACATAATTCATTCCACTGATCTTTTAAGCTGTACATAGTACGGATAACTTACCGTAGCGCGAGCGTTGAAGTACTGGAGATAGTACGCATGTTCCCATACATCAATCCCAATGATAGGGGTATGCGTAAGGAGAGGGTCCTGGTTAGACGTGGTGACGATCTCGAGGATCTTTGACTTGGGGTTATAACCAAGCCAGCCCCAACCAGAGCCTTGAATAGCCACGGTGGTCGCATTGAATTCCTTGATAAAGCTCTCCAACGACCCAAATGTCTTCACGATCGCATCGTTCAGTAGACCGTTCTTAAGGATTCCGCCGTTACCCTTGCCGTTTTTGCCATCCGGGGGAGGAGTGAGGTTCTTCCAGAAGAGAGAGTGGTTGATGTGGCCTAGTCAAGGTCGGGGGAGGGGTGAGCCAACAAGACAACAGAAATCAAGCAGCGATCGTCACCCACCACCGCCATTGAAGCGAAGGACCGCCTGGAGGGCAATGCGCTCCTTGAAAGTAGGGGCTTTAGCGTAGTTGGACTCTGCAGCGTTGAGAGCGTCAACGTATGCCTTGTGGTGCTTGTCGTGGTGGAGCCTCATGATCTCCGCAATGATATAAGGCTCAAGAGCATTGTTGGGATAAGGGAGGTCAGGGAGTGTGTGATTAGCAGACATGGTTGTGGTGATTATGAACAGGAGACGTCGGTGCCGTGGACAGGGACTTGTATCCTCAATCTTATTCAGCTTCTCCCCACCAATTGGAGCCGCGCAATTGATTTGCACGCTAATGAGATACTACCTCGTCCTCGATTACATCGTGGTAAGATCGACACCCTTTTTCATTACATCCCGCACATACGGCCGATCGTTCGACTCGGCTTCCACGACCCAGCTACACGGATAACCCAGAGCATACCCCATACACTTTCCTCGTACCCCAGCTGGTGGCCTCCAGTAAGCAGGTGGTGGTCTCTCCTTCATAGGTTTCCGACGTCCTTTGCGTGTCGTTTCTTTCCGGTTTGCAACTGATGTCACGGGGAGGAGGAAACAAGAGATTCGTGGTTCATGAGGTGAAGCTACTGCGCTTGGATGATACCGCGAGGCTGTTTCGGGCTTCGCTGTTCGAGATTCCTCGGTGACCAGTAAGGGGGGCAGAGGTCGTGGAACGGTGGCGTCAGCCAGTATTCGCTTGAGATCAACTGTGCTAGTCTGTTGAGAATGAGAGCGGGATGCTTCAGTCGAGATACGAGTCCCATGGTGACCGAGAGGTGCTGCTGAAGCGTTCATCCGGCCCAGACGATTGCTTTCTACTGCGACGGCTAGCGCACGTGTTTTCCTTTCTTCGGCTTGCATATCATCGTCTTCACAGTCGGGTTCACGCGTTCTAGATAGACAACAAAAATTTTCAGACTACGCATATACATAATGACACGTACATACCTAGAGGGTTGTAGTGGAGGCGGCTTAGGTTCCAAACAGATAGCTCGAGGCCTCTTCATGCTCGACAAAAGACGAAATGCAAGCTGATCTCCCGTATCGCCATAATTTTCGTCAATCTTGCGACGCTTTGAAGATATCGGCAGACTGGATGCTATGACCAGAGAATCGGCCCAGGTATCGCGTAGTAGGTCGTCCAAGCGACGTTTGAGTGAATCCGTTTCGTCGTCATGGACGACAGAAGGGGCGATTGCTGTCTGCTCGGTGATCTCTGCGCGGGTGGTCGTCTTGAGATTTTGAGATACGACATGTGGATTGGCAAACTTGGGTATCATCCCAAGCACAAGGAGCAAAGTAGTTGTTGTGTCTTGTTGTTCTTAGCCATCTACCCGCACGTCCTATTATCCCGCGACATAATGAGCGAAGACGAAGACCACCTACACGGTTTCTCCACCGACGAAGACGACTCTTCAGACGACGAACTTGTCGTAGAGGAGGGGATAGACATAGGAAAACTACCTACGATCGCTAAAGATGATGCAACCGTCCAAAAGAAACTCGAGAAAGCTAAACGACAACCAAAACAAGACAGAGGTGTCATAGTCATCAGTCGATTACCGCATGGTTTCTACGAGGACCAGTTGAGAGGTTACTTTACGCAATTCGGTGAGGTATTGCGTTTACGCGTATCGCGAAATAAAAAGACTGGAAAGTCGAAACATTATGCGTTCCTCGAGTTCGACTCGTCATCTGTAGCGCAGATCGTCGCGGACACCATGGATAACTACCTGCTCATGGGACACATCCTAAAATGCAAGGTAATACCCAAGGAGGAAGTGCATCCGGAGCTATGGTTGGGCGCAAATAGAAAATGGCGACCGGTTCCCCGAGATCGTATAGCCCGCGTACAACACAACAAGTCACGAACTGAAGAGAGCATCCAGAAGGCTGAAAAACGACTATTAAAACGTCAGGAGGAGCGGAAGCGCAAGTTGGAGGAAGCCGGCATAAATTATGACTTCAATGCGGTCGCTTATAAAAAGAAACAAACATCTTCGTAGCGTACAGTATCGTTGTATATGAGCTAGCCTGCTAGTTGACCACTACCTGATGCGAGAATTTATGCCGGTCTCAATAAGCAAGTGCCGATCATTGGTATACGAACGAAGAATATGGGCAGGAAAGCTGAGTGACAGAGTACAACTGCATGAAAGTAGAATCATCGCCAAACGACGCAACTCAATGTAGACTCGGTGCAATCTGACAGGAATTTCGTAGAACCTGATAATATTAAAGAGCATTGCATAGGTATCTACACGGTTTTAGAGCAAGATAGGGCCACATGAAATTCTTATGACTTTGACGGCACTCAAGCGTCAGTTACAGTGCCGGCGATGTAATTCTCCTGGTCTTCGTTGGAAATTTCTTCCAGGGTCTGTTGCTTGGTCTCGGGAAGAAGGAGGGTGGAGAAGATACCAGTCAACATGAAGAAGGCAAAAATTTCCATGATGTGCTTGATGAAGGCATTTGTTCCACCGATGTTAATCAGCTGACCGAAAACGAGTTGAGAAAGGATGGCGCCGCTCTTGCCACTGGCAGCGGAGATACCATGCGCGGTCGAACGGTAACGAGTGGGGAAGGCTTCTCCGGGAATAACGAACGTGGTCGTGTTAGGGCCAAAGTTCTGGAAGAAATTGACGAGACAGTAGAGGAAAACAAAGGCACCCGTGGCGGATGGAGTGGCAGTGAGTTTGTCGTAGGCAAAACCTATGATGATGAAGAGAATAGTAAGGATACAGAAGCCCATGAGCTGGATAGGCTTGCGACCCCAACTGTCGATGAGCAGGAAGGAAGCATAGAAACCGGGAAGGAGACCGGCCACGGTGATGACAATGTTACCGACACAGACATTGTATAGGTCTTCGTAGACATAGTTAGAAGTGCCTTTTGTTGCTGAGGGATTACCGAATTTGATCGCAGTCAGAATGACGCTGTTGTTGAGACCAAGACCGTAGTACGCAATGTCAAGGGCAAACCAAGAGTAGGACGTGCCGATGAGGACTTTGAGGTTCTGCCACTTGGAGAAGTGGCGGCGGAAGTCAGCGAAGGATGCACGGGGTGCCTTGACACGCTGGGCAACTATGGCTTCATCTTCAACAAACTTGCCGGTGGTGAGGACGTTCTCGATATCGTGTGTGGCCTGGTTGACGTTGCGCTCGACATCCATAGTGAAACGGGGAGTTTCGGGAATGGTGAGACGGAAGTAAAGAGCAACAACACCGGGAACGCATCCAAGGCCGATAATGAGTCGCCAGGTATAGTCAACAGGGGCAGAGCAAGGATAAGGTGCAGCAAGGATAGCGTCCTTGTATGCGGCAACGACGACGAGAGAGACAATACTGCAGGTCAAGTAACCCCAGCCTTGGGCAGCGAAAACAGCTGTCATGAGACGACCACGAATGCGGGTGGACGCAAACTCGGAAGAGATGATGGCTGAAAGAGGGTAATCCCCCCCGATGCCCACCCCCATAATGAAACGCCATACAATGATTGCACCGATGATGCCGACGGCGGGGGCTTGGCCTGAAATAGCCTGACCGAATGCACCGACGATCATGATCATGAGTTCGATACCGTACATCCTCTTGCGACCCCATAAATCTGCGAGCCAACCAAAGAGAAGTTGACCGACGAGGTTTCCGACGGGGGTCGCAACCTTGACACCGGTGGACTGCCACGTTGAGAGTGCTGGGACGGCAGTGGGACTACCGTCCCAAGCGCCATAGACAAAGTTGAGCATGGTTGCAGCTATGCTGATGCCGTAGATGTCATAACTTTGGAGGCGAGGGGTTAGTGACGGAAAAGGTAAATTGAATTATATGAACGCTTACGCATCGGTAAAGAAACCGACACCTGCGACCAAACAGATTTTTACGTGGAACCACCTAGGATAAGATATGATGAAGAGATATGGGGATGAAAGAGAAAAAGGACGGACGAGAAGGGAGCATTGTCGATCTCGGCCAAGGCAGCACGACGACGTTCGTTGAGAACGGCGGCGTTGGACTTTTCTGGGTAAGAATCGTGCTCAGAGAGTTGCTCGGCTGGGTTGGCCATTGGAGAGAGGACGCGAACGGACATTGAGTTTTCCTGGGAGGCTTTTAAGTGGTGGACGCAAGGGACCCGGGTGATGAGTCCCGTTCATCAGAGTGCCTGGCACGTTCGCTGATGGACCAATCGAGAGACGTATGGCATGTCACTTGCACGTTTCGGATCCATGCGTCCTCGTCGGTTTACTACTGCTACTATGTTTATTTCTTGTCCACGTACCTCGCACGATGGTCAAGCTGCTCGCTCCATACAGCTCGGTCCACTCCGGCAATAAAGTTCAATTTTACTCTCAACCGTTGACGAGCGTCACCAGTCTATTCGCTGTCTACTACGTCTTTTCCATGACAACCAAGGCTCCCCAGCGATTGCGTGCCCTCGCCCTATACAAGGATCTCCATCGACTCGGACGCGAGTATGAACCTTCGTCAGTCGCATCTTACTGGTTGCCATGGCATGCCTTGATCCGTAGTGCTCTGTCGCAGTTACAACTTCCATGGAAAACTAAGAATGCTGTATGAAAGTGAGCCCCCCCAATTCGTCTATCCCATCACTTCTCATCGCTCCCCCGGACTGCGCCAGAGAATCGCAATTTGACAGATGAGGGGGAGATTGAGCGAGCTCTCCAATTCGGAGAATACATCAAGAACGAAACGTTGGCGTTGTACGCACTGCGCAAATATCGACATCTGAAACGGATGTATCCTTCCACGTCAGATCCATCGTAACATATCGATCCTCGCTTATCCCTTTTCACAAAACGGCACGCCGCACTCGACTCATTGGACTAAAGCATCCGACTCGAGTATCCTTGACAGCGGAGACTGTTCATTATATGGTAACACCTGTAGCCCGTTTTTCGGCGTAGCATCGAGTCGGACTGGTAGTATCCATGCCCACCCCACCTTTGTACCACGACCTTGCCTCATTATGATAACAGGTGATTGCCCGTCCTCAGACACCCAAGTCCAGAACCATTTGCAAATGCGAGCTGGGTGCAAGGTACATTGACCCCCCACCTGGGATCATCGAGTGACCAGTTCTGCTATATCTAGCACTAGCGTCTCGGCCTAACATCTCCGAAGACGCACTTTTGCTCGCATCTAGTAGCCGCCGCATCACAACTCGGCGATGTCGTGTGCGGTGGTCTAGGGGCTCAAGTATGCCCCTTAAGTGCTTCTTGGAGTCGCATGCTCGTGCAAGATGGCAGCTCTGGGAACGATCAATGTCCATCTCTTATTACGGATGTCGATGACCCTGCAGACGGAGCAAAGCGAAATGCCAGTTCTGATATCATCGTTGACAGAATAATGGTCGTCAAGTGTATCAAGATCTTGTACAGGTTGCACTGTTTCACCGGGCATGCTCCTCCCGTATGTTATCGATATCTCCTCTTCCGTTTCCTGCCGATCTGAGATTGCTCCGTTGTACCTTTGGTGCGATCAGCGCTTTCGGCACAATATTTGGATCTGGAAACTGAAAAGTTCACGTCGGCCGCCTTGAAGAAGGTACAGGACCTTGACAAACTCACATGGAGAGGGGAAGATGATGGTAGGTCTGGGAACTCTTGTGGGACAACAGAAATCCAGAGTCAGTCAGTGAGGCAGTGGAATTGGACTGGAGAATCCGCGGTTTGGCGAGTCGGCGGCTGGGGGATCATTTCGTACAATGTTAGAACCCAACCATGTGGTGGCCCTTTGTCACAGCCTGACCTCGGGCGGTTTTTCCTTCTCTGTATACGAAAGGACTCGAGGTTTTCTTCCGGTAGCACTTGAAGCGTTGGTCAATGCATTGCCATCCTCCGTATGACTCCCAAGTGGATTACTCATAGCACTGCCACCCTGAAGTGCCGAATTCGATCTTGAGCACGTTCCAGTACTTGACCAGACCCAATCCACCCAAAACCGTTGTCAGCCTTTCCAGTTCGCCGTCAGAGGACGTTGTTACAAAATGCCGAAGGTACGTTTCTACCCAGCCTGCTCGATGAATCGATCAAATGGAACTGATGGACATCGTGTGCATAGAACAAGGGAAAGGTTTGTCTACCCCCTCCGCCCCATCCGCCACGACTCGCTCACCATGATTCAAAGGGTGGAAAGAACCGCAGACGTGGAAAAAATGAGAACGAGGACGATAAACGTGAACTCGTTTTTCGTGAAGACGGTCAAGAGTATGCCCAGGTCATAAAGATGCTTGGTAATGGTCGTTTAGAGGCCCAATGTTTCGACGGTCAGAAGCGATTAGCGCATATTAGAGGTAAAATGCGGAAGAAGGTCTGGATCAATCAGGGTGACATCGTGCTGCTGTCGCTTCGAGACTTTCAAGATGACAAGGCAGATGTCATCGTCAAATACACTGCTGACGAAGCTAGAAATTTGAAAGTCTATGGTGAGCTCCCAGAGAGTGCCAAAATCAACGAAACGGATACTTTCCCGGAAGAGGATGGCGAATGCACGTTCGAGTTCGGCGATGAAAGTGAAGTCGACATCGACGATATCTAACGTCCATGCAGCAAATTCTCCAATGTCTCTGTATCCTCCTTGCAATCGTACTCTTCATGCACTTTTAGTTCTTTCCTTTTAGTTTTACTGCGAGCGACCATGCATCCATAGATGTGATTTTAGCAATCTATCGCAGCGTGTACAAAGGACACTCCTGTCGGACACAGCACAGGCGGTTTTGCATCTAGTATGATCATTCGAGGCGTTCCAGTGGATCACTTCATCAACAATAGTGTTTGCATGTCGGGTATGCATCCCTTCTCTTTGATAAGATACTCGACAATATCCTGTGCCTTGCACTTCACGGCCACTCTGAGCATATCCACAGTGACCTCAACCCTATCCTCTAATTTCCGTCGTTTCCCTTTTGTCTTTGTGCCCGAGACCGAATTCTCGTGACCACCATCCTTCCTCTCGACAAGCAACCTGAGCAGACTCAAATCTTTGCGATGTATAGCAATGAGCACAGCAAGATTGCCTTTCCATCCAGGCGTAGCACCACGCGCCAACAAAAACTGTACGAGAGGCACAAACCCAGCTTGCACAGCCTTTGTCAATGCGTATCCATCATGCGAATTTGCATCAGGCGCGTCCCATAAAGGAGATGCGTAAAGATATCGGAGGAAAGGCATTGGCGGGTCCTTGTCTGACCATCCCCTCGACTCTGAGTTATATCGACGACCAAGCGAACGAAACAATCGTCTCGGAAGTTCAGGACTGCGTTGTTTTCCTTCACGAACACGAGCTTGAACCTTTAGTCTGAAATATGCTTCGAGGACGGGTTCGTCGCAGATGGGATAGCGGAGGATTTTGGTGAGGGCCATGTCATCCCTGGTTTGGGATGATTGGATGTATGCGAAGAGGTACTGGGCGCGATAGGATGGTGGGGAGGAATTGAAGATCTGGTAGAGCGTTTTGCATGTTTGCGGTAGGGTGCGGGACGTTGCAAAGAGTTGTATCTCGTAGAGTAGCTATGTCGAAGAGAGGGACTTTTATTTCTCGTGATGAAGGTAACAGGGATGTTTTGCTTACTTCGACGGGTAAGGTTATGAGGGTGAGCATCCCCTGCAGAATTACCCGCAACCACAAGATCAGTCACGGATTCAAAGACGATGTTAAAGAAAAGTTATGGACAACAAGATGGCGGGAGTAACATGGTAGGGATGGTATTGATATTGCCACTGACTCGGTGAGAAGTAGTCAACGATTTCCATATCTGTACGTATACCCCCTGTCGCAGACTTACAGGGAGAGAAATAATGATCATGAAATTGTCGTGTCAACGTACAACTCTCCGTGGCGCCCCCCAATCGTACAGAGTTCGGAACAGAATAAACTGGGATCATTCAAGGACGTTCATTCAGGGAAGTTCAAGCCTTTTCAGAGTGGTCCTCCTTCTGGTCGAGGTGCTCATCAAGCGCTTGCCTCGCGTCAACTTCATCTCCGAATAATATTGCCATCTCCTCGAGTGACTTGCCTTAAGACGAGGTTAGTGCATGCATCCAGCAACAGTTGAGTAGTAACATGCCTTTGGTTTCAGGAAAGAAAATAGCGATGATGATAAAATCAAATACGTTTAGTAAAATAAAGAGAAAATAGAATTTCCAGCCAACGTTGGTCATCCCAATAGGCGAAGTCTCTGAGAGGAGCACGTTGAATAACCAACTTGTACAGGTGGCAACACTCGTGCCGATCGACCGTGTGCGAGTTGGGAAGACCTACCACGCCGATCGAGTTATAATAAATGGAGTGCAAACCTGGGCAACGAATGTTTCTACTCACTTCTGAAGCAAGAACCCAACTGACCGGTCCAAAACTCAGCGAGAATATGATACTCATCATGAAAATCATTGCGATGGAAGCTTTTTGGGCCCCTAGGTTCTGGTCCACACCGGGAGGGAATGATGCAACCAAGGCGGCGAGAATGCTGAATAGCACAACGAATGAACCAGCACCGAACAACAAGGGTTTCTTGCGACCGATCCAGTCCAGGATGAAAATGATGAAAAAGAGGTTCGCAATAGGCCCCACTGCACCATAGATACCTTGAACGAGAAGAGACTGTGATGAACTCAAACCCAGGGATTGGTATATCTGCGGTCCGTAGTAATTGATGACTTCCGTTGTTGCATAAGTCATCTACACATGGTCCCCGAAGAGAAACTCACCGTTGATACCGGTAAATTGTGTGAAAGCCTGTACTCCCGCAGCGACCAGAGTCCTCCGCGTCATTGCGGGTGTGGCCCAAAGATCACTCACATTCCGGCTTCGAACAAGGGAGTCAGCTTTAATTTGATCGCGCATCTGCGTGAATTCATGATCCGCTATACTCTTGGCCTCGGGAGTATCAGCCCCAAGTAATGTGTAGACGACCTCGCGCGCTTCATCATCTCGGTTCATTTCAAGCAGCCACCGTGGGCTATACGGCAGGAACTGGATTCCCATCAACAGCAGACCCGCTGGGATCAACTAGGAGCATGGTTGCTTAGAGCTCAGGACGGATATCATGTACAAGATTTACTTGAAGACCCAATGGAAGTCGCCATGACACATTGCCGCTCATAAAAGAACACCCATAACCGATCTAAATATTCTGTTAGCCGCATGCAGAAGAATAAATTGGAGAACTGCTCACCCAGTTAGCAACGATAAATCCAATACCAAGCATTTGTTGGTTCAGGCCAACCATGAAACCTCTTATCTTCGGAGGCGCGATCTCGGTCTGTAGTCGAGAATTACCTTAGCGACTTCCGATTGACATATCCAAGGGGTACTCCTACATTGTAGAGAGGCACTGTCATAGAAAGGATGCTAGCAGGCAATTCGATGAGGGGCGGAAAATTATGACAGATAAAAACGTTACTCACCCAATGGCGATACCCCCGACAATACGACCAACGAGCATACATGCCATGTTTGGCGCTCCCGATTGCATAGCGCAACCACAGAGCGCCCAGAGCGCACCGAACTGGACGAAAGAGAGTTAGAGGATACTGAGACATCAGCGGGGTGACCTGTCACCTGTATGGTTCGCTTCCGCCCCCATTTATCATTCGTCCTGTCACATTGAATTTCTTGTCATGTAGCATACCGAGGCGCGAACTTACCAAGCCGCACCCAACGCTCCAAAAAAGCAGCCACCTAAAAGCTTCGTCTCAGAGCGAGTACGCGTATGCATTATAGGTTACTCACCTGTGAATGTAGAGACCACTGCACCTAGCATAGCATTGCTTGGGCTGTGAAAGAAGGTGTTGAATTGATCGAGTGACTTGACAGAAGATATGACACCGCTGGGTAAAATCATTGAACACGATCCTTACAGCTGCTCTAGCGGTGCTTACCTGTCATAGCTGTAGTATTGAAACATTGATCTTGTCAGCCCACCTAATGCGTTCACTACACAATATCCACCCACCCGAAGAGAAATGCACCTTTTCGACAGTTCATCGAGTCAGCCATACTGTGACTAGCGAGGACATCGACTCACCAATGCAGCTGAAAAGTGCTACAAAGATATTGTAGAATAATCCCATGTTAACTCAGCGTGCTCAAGACCAGAGGAGAGACTCAGACGTGCTGCTGTCCGACAGTTCCAGGCATCGAAACTCTACTTATATGGACACGGAGAAATGACGGCAAGAGTGCACTACTGAACCATGGAAGGACCATGGGCCATGTGTGATCATGCCACACATTAAGTTGACAAGCTTTGCCGGTGTCAAAGTGTCAACATCATGGCGTACCACCCGGAACCCTGCGGGCCGGCCTCACTTTAATTCCCCGCATCCCCGCACCGCGAAAGATAAGTGTATGATTAAGGATGTTCATATGGGTTTTTGCACAATTTCAGCAGCATCAAGAGTCGCTGAAAATTCTGGTTTGAGCACCATAATCATAGAGAAAGCTCGTTACCCTGAAACACGGGACGCAATGCCAATGCAAAGCGATAAGGGTATTAATCAAACGGGGGGCAGAAGAGGGACCCAAGGTACCGGAGGTCTCCAAGAACAACGTGATATGTCCTCTGAACTCTGAAGCCAAGCATTTCCAACGGTGATTGATTTGATCCAATTCTCGTCACACACGGCAGACAGACGGAGCTCGGGGATGCCGCAGGGCTCTCTCCTGACGTTGGCGGCCGATGTGTTGCTCGGTAGGACACATTCATACGGCACCGCACAGTTTCATTTACATGTTTGGCTCCCCCTTCAGCCAAAATGTTCGGACTGCCCCGGAGTTGAGCCAAGTGTTACCTAACATCACAGTCGAGCCGTACCCGAGTACTTGACCACAGATTCTGAGCCCGCCGCGTCAACAAGCCTCTAGTGCAGAAGATAAGTTGGATGTTAAATAAGTTGAGCTCCTAGCGACGTCATTACGTGCCTTATCATGGTCCTTATGTGCCTGGGGTGCCAACCATTTCATTTTGACAGAACCACCTATGTTAACCGGATGAAGGTCATGTTGGTAGACAGCCTGTAAGTCAGGTCTCAGTATTTCTGGGTAGACACTCATCTATTGCGCCGCTGGGACACCACTTACCTTCCAACCCGCTCAACCTTCGCGATCTCGACTCCCACTTCCTAGTATATACCTACCTCTCTCGGCTCCGGCGGCTCCGCCGGTCCGAGTACTTTAAATCGGGTCTCGTCGACTAATGACTAATGTCAACGTGACTCCTCCCAAACGCCATGAAATTAAATATAACCTGCTGATCGAATTAATGGTGAATTTTGAGTGACAAGAACGGCCGGTGCGATGGAAGGTCGTGGCATCCGTACAACGGGAGAAGAAGAAGGAATGGGGGGATTTTAGGGCAAGTAAGTACTTCTACCAGGTGCTAATCAAGATTATCCAAGCTTGCGGCTTCGTCTAAGCTCCTTCCCGCAGTCTCTGCGAGGACAGAGGAGGGATCATAGTAAATAAATGGAATTGCGTGGAAACCTGCAACACTCTAGAAGAAAACGGAAATCCAAGCAAAAATTCCTTGCCTGTTCCTTGATGGGATATGCTCAGGAACAGAGCCTCGATCTCAGAAATGTTTTGATATGCAATCACGAAAACAAACACGAATGGTCACTTTTAAGAGGAGCTGTGAATTATTATGATAACACTACGAAAACAGCTTCAGTGACTTCAGTTCCACCGGACTCCGAAGTCAGACATCCGAGTCGCTAGGTATTTCCGTGGGTGCTAGTGGGAAGTACAGGGGGGAAAGTTCTCTAATAGGAGCGTGATAAATTAGTCCCAGACACCATCACGATGTAGACGTACCGGTATACGGCAAGGTCTTTGGAACTGAAAACCACGAAAATTATACGCTTGAGCTGAGAGAAAGCGAGTCCAGGCTTTTCAACTTCAACAATAATTTACTTGCACTTACCTTCGTACTATCTTCTTCGTTTTCCAAAAACTCTCGAACGGTTTTGAGGGCGATCTCGGTTGCATCCCTGATGGGATAGCCGTATACCCCAGTAGAGATGCTCGGGAAGGCGACGGTTTCACAACCATTGTTTACAGCCACTTGCAAACTGACTTTATAGCAAGACCCGAGTAGTTTCGCAGCTTCTTCAGGCGGGACAGCGTAGTAGATTGGTCCGACTGTATGGATGACGTGTTTTGCGGAAAGTTCGTATCCACCAGTAATCTTAGCGTCTCCAGTGGCACAACCATTCAACGTCTTACCTACGCTTCTGGATCAGAAAGAAGGCATTCTAGCAAGATGGGTTGTATCATCTACACTCTTGTAAAAGATCCGAGCCAGCGGCAGCATGGATGGCTCCGTCGACTATGGTAATTTTATACATCAGACTGTAAGAAGGAAATCGGAGACGTACCTCCAGCTCCTCCTTCATTAGTCGAGTATATAGACTGGATTAACGGGAAACCTCAAGCAAAAAACTCCGGCGTACCCAACAGAGATGATTTGGCTGCGTTGACGATCGCATCTACCTCGAGTTTAGTGATGTCACCCTGGCTTTTGACAGGGAAGGGACAACTCGCTCAGATCAGGCATTGATGTTGCTGTGGAACGTCGACTCACTGAAGAGATACACGGTCTAGAGTTGTGCTTAGCGGTGCGTAGCGCAAGGATTCAGCATGGGCAACGCGCAACGTCGCGCTGCGGTACAATTCGCTGAGAGTAAGAATTTTGTTTAACGAGACCGACATGGCTCTAAGGCAGAACTTTAACCCAGGTGTTATGGTCCGAGTTGTTCAACTTGTCCTTATCGCAGGATAAATCACTTTCAGTCAAGTCATATGACTTCAGTACTACTGGTGAGCCAAGTAGTTCATAAAACCAAAGCTTTCGCATTTAGCAGCTATAGCTGGCGCTAGTGCTTGGTGCGATTGCGAGAAGAGTTCCCTAGGTAAATACCTCGACGCAATTTGTAAGAACTGGGTGGGGATGAAAATTGTGGAGGTGGACGAACTCCTATATGAACGAATAAATAGATAAGTAGATTAGATGGATCGTAAGTACGTGGAGTTGGATATGCATCGACTATGCAGAAGTCCGCCAAGCTTTTATGCGAGTGACTGACAAGTCTATACTAGAACTGATTGTGTCCAGCAGAACAGAGTACAAAGTAGTGACAAATGTGCGAATGAGGTGATACATATGGATGGTTTCAATGGATTCATGGACGACCCGTCCAGGTGGTGACAAGGGGAATGTTATCATGCCGAGTGATCTCGGGCGAGCCAGTCATCGAACGTTCGGCCAATGTACGTTCGACCATTGTGGCTGTTGGCTGTATTGTGTTTGTTTGCGAACGCGCGGTATTTAATTCATCTTCAGGCGATTCAGAGCTCCGGGCCACTGTCGTAATTGGTTGGTTGTGGGGGTAATACGATTTGCGCTCCGAAGACATGAAGTCATAAACAGTAAACTCTTCCTCTAGTTGTCTAGACTCTGGCTTCATCTTGTCCAGGTTAGAGTTGGTCTTGCGTTTAGAGTGAGTGAGAGGTTTTTCCACCATTAAAAATTCGTCAAGTTCGTGAGTGACGTCAAAGTTCGCCTTCTTCGTATCCGGTACAAATGGAGATTCGGTTGACTTTGATGTCAAGTTGACCCAGTCTACCGCCAACAACCACGGGTGACTTTTAATGTCCTGGAACCCCTTGCCTGCAGGTTTGCATCCAAGCCGTTGGCTGACGTTACGCTCCAGCAGCCCTCGTATAAAATTGATGCCACGCGAGCTGCATTTCACACTTGCGTCACCGGGGAACTTCAATGCGTCGTTCAATATGGAGAGTTTCATCTTGTCTGCAGTACGTCCCTCGAAAGGACGACGGTTGAATAGTAGCTCATACGCGGTAATCCCAAGACTCCACCAATCAACACACCATGTGTATCCCCTTTTCCCAATTACTTCAGGAGCCATATAAGCCATGCTACCGGCAACACTTGTGTGTAAGCGTCGTTCTGAGTAATGGATTGCGACATTGAAGTCAGTGATGTGAGCATGCCCTTGTGCATCGAGCAAAATATTATCAGGTTTCAGATCGCGATGAATGATCTTTTGTTTGTGAAGGTAAAACAATGCGGATGTTAGTTCCGCCATCCAAAATCGCACAGCGTCTTCCGAGAAATTACCACGTTCGAGATGGAATCGAAGGTCACCACCGAGCATTAAATCAAGGACAAAAAAGCAATTTTCATCGTCTTGAAAAGCATATCGCATGTTAACAATGAATGGATGGTCCACCTCTTCCAGGAGTCGGCGCTCTTGAATTATGTTTGCTACAGCCTTTTGCTTGACACACTTTGACTTGTCGATATACTTGAGAGCATACACCTGTTTGGTCTTCTTATGTTCTACAACCCTGACCTGAAACGCGGGACAGAATAACGACACAGTTGAGTGAAAACACAACCTGTTTCAAGCGATGATGCGTACCTTTCCAAAGGCGCCCTTGCCAACAGCTCGATGGAGCTCGAAATGAAAGAGATTGACCTCAGAATCGAAATCGACAGGCTCAGAGAAACAGCATCCCATGGCTCATTAAGAGAGAGGAGCGAAGGGGAAGTTGAAGGAGGGACGGGCGTATGACCAGATCTACGTAGGTATTTATTGGGCTTTTTCGAGAACAAGAGCACCAATCAAGCGTACAAGAATAATTTGGGCCATAAGGAAGGTCTTCTTGCCCCGAACAAGCCACACACGAGCCGCGTGGGTGTTTTGGCCTTGCAGCATGGACTTTGAGGTTCACTTGCAAGGTGAAACTCCCCCAACCCCCGACTACTTGGCCACTGTGAAGGTGTTTCCTTTAATACCCTATGTGAAGAAAGACGTTGCCGTAAGTCTCTTTGTATTTCCTTTTCTCCCTTGTCTCAGGCTCACAACTTGCCTTGTAGAGTGCTATTGGTTCGTGTTCCCACAAAGGTCATTGTCGTCGCTGATTCCTTACACATAGATACACCATTGACTTGGGAGTCAGTAATTGAGTTTTGGATCGCGTACATCACCCGCGCTGACAATTGTTGCTAATACAGTCAATTGACCGCTGCCGATGTCGATTTCGCCATTGTGCGTCCACTGGTCTTGAAGTATGCACGACTCCAGAACATGGCCGTGATATATGCATGTCTCGTCGCTCGCTCCTACTTCCAATCTCAGGCAGTGATAGATCTGGCTCACTCCAGTGTCTTGGTCTCACGTGCCACCCTCTGTGAGATCATGGCGCTGAAGCTTCTCAGTCATTTCGCGTCTAGCAAAGTCCAGTTAGTCGCCGTTCTAACTACTCTCTGGAACCCATTGGCCGGAGCACCGCTGGATATAGTGGAGGAAGTTAGACAAGTGATCGGGAAGGATGACGCTCTGGAAAGCTCGCAGAGTGCAATTGAGATGGCTATAGCAACGAAAGCAAAGTCTTTCCTCGCATCTTCTATAGTTCAAAGTGTTGTTAATGACATCTATTCTGGCCGGATCATCTTTAGCGTTGTCGCAAACAGGTCACTTGTCGCTGATAACTACAAGCAACGTGCCATCGAGAGATATGATGTACGAAAAGCACCCTTCCTCGACCATTACAGGCTGAAAGTCCCCCGTTACTCTAATATTCTCCACTTTCTAGACATTGCGGTGCTCATTTTGACCTTTATGCTCTGCTTGAGGACGCAAAACCTCACTGAGATTTCCACTTGGGAGTCCGTTTTTCTCGTGTTTGCCATGGCATTCACTCTTCAGGAGTATACAGCTACGCAAGAACATGGCTGGCTCAGTAGGTCATTTCCTTGAATGGCCTCCGGATTGATTTCATCTTACATCTTCGAACAGTTTATATATCCAACGTGAGCTATGGACGTTGTTATCCTTCACGTCATCCAAACACTCAATAGGTGTGGAACGCATTTGACACCTCGTTTGTCACAGTTTTTCTGGCATATCTGGGGCTTCGCATTAAGGGGCTTTACTACGGCGAAGGTTAAGAGCTTTATGCATGTTGTGGACTCGGGCCTCATCATTTCAACAGTCGAGACCTCACTGCTCGCATTTGACTTATTGGCTTGCGGTGCTTGTATTCTCGTCCCACGGTGCGTCCCATAACCTTGATTGCTTCACACCATATTCATAGGTTGTGCTCGCAGCTTGGCCTTTTATGCCGTTGCCAATAATGTTGTCGTTCTGTGAGTGCTATTCGCAAGGAGCAGATTCCATATATTAAATGCCTTCAGCGCTCTACGGGCCATGATATCAGATTTTGTGTTCTTCATCTGTATTGCTGCGACATGCTTCTCTGGCCTACTTTTTACTTTGTACTCACTTGGATCTGCACACTGGACTGTCCAAGGCATTACCTGGCTGATGGTACAAATCTGGTTCGGCAACACTAGCTTGAGTTTTGGGCAAGCCACAACCTTTCATCCGATTCTTGGTCCCATCCTAATGACCTGCTTCGCGGCATTGTCTAATACTCTCCTCTTGACGAGTGCGATATTTCGATATCAATCCTGCCCTACCTGATTCTTCACCCAGTTCTCATCTCGATTCTCTCCAATACAGCAGCACGGATCGACTCGGTAACTTCTCTCCTCTTATAAGGTTATGTTGATTAATCGGGGTTTTTGTGAAAGAATGCAAACCAGGAGGTGAGATTAACGAGTCCTCGGAAGAACGCGTCTTACCATCGGAAAGTATTTGTTCCAACACACTATAGCTACTATAGAAGGGTGGGTGAAAGTAATATTGTATTCTAATAAAAAGCTCACGCAACTCTAAAGAGTCAAATCAGATGCACTCTTTAGCTATCAGCCTCCTTTCAATATCCTTGCATTTCTGATCCTAAAGCCAGCAAGTTATGTACTGTCACCTCGTTCTTTACATTCCGCGAACGTATTTTTAATTAAAGTGACTTCGTTCCCAATTCTCGTCGTCATCGCACTATACGAGCGCCACCTTGCTTCTGGTCAAAAGATAAGAGACTCTGCCAAGGAGAGAGTACATTCCTTTTACTCTCATCTGCCGCGCCGTATCAAGAACATGCCACTGGTCGAATACTTCGTAGGGTCAAAGTCAACAGATATATATGACATTATCTTCGAGGTGGAAGATTCTCGAGATTTCAACTTATTCCATGGTTCGGAGAACGAAGATGGGGTCTTCCCGTCGCACGTGCCTGTCTCAGATTACCCTGAGAGCCCGACCTCATCGCCATCCCGTACTTTCTCTGATACGCAACAAACCATGCGCTCTCCTCGTCGGCGGAAAATCAGTACTCTGGCACCCTTGGAAGAAGTTTCTGGAAACGCAAAAGTTCATCCGTTGGATGCAACAACCCCGCTCTCTAGACTCTTTCCCCGACCGAAACTAGTGATTACTAATAGTGGCGTTGACTTAGAGGGGGCTGGTAACCTGCAGCGGCTCCAGGATCTGCTAGAAGAATACCGGGAAATTCCTATTCATCACTTGAGAGACGAGATGAGAGAGATACAGGAGAGGCAGGCGCGTATTGAAAATCTATTAATCGCTTTGGCAAGCAACCTCCATCGAGGTACCTGAATAGTCCCCATATGATTAGCGTTCTTTCGCATAATCAAGCGGTATCTTACGCTTGATGGCTGTTCATGACCCTCTTCAAGTGGCATATTTTCATCATCACCCCTATTACCTACGCATTTCTGGTTTCTGTAATATTGTCAGAGGCTATATGAGAATAGTTGTTATTGTTGCTGCGGGATTGCTTTTTGGAGAGAATCCAAATCCAACTACCAAGTCTGGAGTATAACAGAGACGTGGAGGGCGTAAATCATATGTGGCACGGTCCCTTCTTCCCCTCACTTATTTTCAGAACACGAACACTTCGTTTCTCGTCGCACACACCCACCTTTCCCACTCCTGGAAGAAACCATGTTCCACTCGGTGCCTCACTCATCACTGGCCCCAGACAGCATCAGACTTTGCCCCATATTACCATGTAGTTATTTTGACCAATACACACTACCTGTTTCCCTCTCAGCCACCCAAACAGTAGGGAAAGGATTAGGGTAATAGTAAGGGTTCACAGTATATGACAGTATACCACAAAGTCAAAGTGAGCGAACCAGAAAACCCAAAACGACAATCCAGCACTGAAGGTCTCATCAGTGATCTGCCAGGGCAGCGTGCAGATCGGCGAGCGAGATTCAGACCACTTATCTGATGTACCACCACATCGATGTTGACACCGAACCCTAGCCGGAATCAGGACCAAACCCCTCTAATCCTGATAGGCACAATCTTTCACTACTTTCGGCACTCATGGCGAAACTGTAGCAGACTCGCCTAAGAGGTCCCTGAAGTTATCTTCATAGACCTAGAGGCTTCTCGCTTCTTCCGCAACGCGTCCAACCTTTTCTTCATGAGTATAACTCTCGTATCAGCCTCTTCCTGGGCACGTTCCTCCTCCATGAAGCGATCCATAATCAACTCTCGCTCCTCTCGCTCCCTTCGCCGCCTCTCACCCTCGTCCGTCCTTGCTCCGGACTCCACCTGCACACCGTCCGCTTGGGTGGGGAAACCTTCTGGCAAATCTGAAACCAGCTCTGGTTCCGCAACGACTGTCGCACGGTCATATGCTTCACGCTCTTCTGGAGCGTTGAGAACAGTTTGTTGAAACTGTATCCACTCTTGATCAAGGGCGGACTCTCTAGGCAGGTCTTTCGGTTTATCCACAGCTGCAGCCTCGACCTCTTCAGCTTCATCATCGGAATCGGACCCGAGGACAGGAGGTGCTTGTGACGGGTCTGAGAAGAAATCTGAGGGGAAGTTTGACGTTGAGAGTTGAGGGTCGGGGCTAACTCTGGACTTTTTTATGGGGCTCAGTGTAGTCATATCTTCATCGGGCAACTTCCGTTTGAGATGGTTGGCATCTTCGTCTAGCTCCAACTTCCTCCTTCGCTTCTCCTCCTCTCTGACGCGGGCCGCGTTTGTGCGATGCGCCTTGCTCCCCAGGTGACCCTCCCAAGCAGACGCGTGTTTGATACTTGTCTCGCAAACAACACAGCGTAAGTGCCCACTAGACGTGTAGGAAGCTAGAGGGTGGTCGATGCGTATTTCTTGCCGCTTCACTTTGAGCAGCGACCTGACATCCGACATTGTGAAAAGGTGAATACAGGAGTTCTATACCGATGTGCAGTCGCGTAACTCTTCTCTCCACAAGTTGTTTGTCCAAGTTTGTTACTACATAAGCCACGCTCAGTTCAGGACATTGAGGCACATGCCCTTTTTGACCCTCGTTTCTATCTACTTGTCTCAATGTTCGACAGACTCATTGATCGATCAAGTGGGCCATAATGAAGCTAAGTTTTTGTGGTCTGCATTAAAGGTCGGTGGGTACATGGCATAACGAATCTTAAGCTAGTCAAAGAGACCAAAGCCCATGTCGTCGTCAGATTCCTCCTTCTCCTCTGCCTTCTCCTCTGCCTTCTCTTCAGCAGCGGCGGCAGGTGCAGCGGAGTCTGCAACAACAGGTGCGGCGGTGACAGCAAACGCTTCAGGGTTTTCCAAGTATGCTTTTGCCTAGGCAAAAACGAATTTAGTAAGTCCGTTGGTTTAAGAGAGGGTATGATACTTCATGTGATATAATGAAGATCGGAGACTAACCTTTTCTGAGCCCTCAAAGGTGTAATCGGTGGCCAGAGAAATTGCTATCAGATTCTTGTACGAGTTAACAAGAGAATGCATGACGGAGACGATCGTTGGGTAATCGAGAGCAAGGGAAATGCAGGCAATCGATTTGATGCCGGATGTGAAACGGTCAATCAGTTCTTTCTCATCGATGTCGAGTATAGAAGGTGCGAAAACGTTGCCGTTGTCGTATATTTGCACAACGGTCATTCCATATGTGAAAGGAGAGATATTCAGCATGTTCAGGAGAGTAGCTTCGGAGGGTCCAACACGACTACCAGCGGTGACGACTTGAACATCTGATACAATTTCGATGGTACCACGAGCAATCTTGGTTGGAATACCGAGAGCCTGGAAGAAAGACGTCTTTCCGGGTTCCATACCAGTGTTACCAGCAGGAACAAAGACGTCCTTTGGTGCAAAAGCACCAGCACGCGCTGGGGCGGCAACTTTGTTGGCGACGATGATCTCACGAACTTCCTTGAGTTCGGAAGCAGTGAAAACGAAGCCAATGTTACCCTTGACGTGAGGGAGGAGTCGCTCGAACTGGGGGAATTCGACAAGGACGGAACGAAGGGCGCGGCGAACCATGGTGTTCTTGCCCATCAAGACGACACCCTTTCCACGGAGAGCAGTACGAATCTGATGCATTTGATTTGAACCGACATTATCGACGTTGACCAAAAAGATAGAGGGATATTTTTTAACGAGGTCCTTGAGCTTTGTGAAGTAGACCGCCTTTTGTGCGCGAGTAGCACCCATTGTGATGTGGAGTTGCTGGCGATTTGAAGATTCCCTCCCACCTCTGTAACTTGACCAACACCAAGTACGATGACACGATCTACAAGCCACACATTTAAGGTTCGATCTCCGTCGGATTTTCCCGATGCGATGCTCGGAGTTCCGGCTAGCATTATGTAAACTTACACACGTCCAAACTTATTGTACGTTCGGAGAAATACCAACCCTGCCAAGTTTTCGCTGCTGAGCAATGTGACCAGGCGAACATGTCATGCATTAGAGCGCTATATGCGTCGTCGAGTCATGGGGATCGTTTTGAAAACCCACGGAGCACACTGATCGCCTTCTATTTAATCTGTTTCTTGAGATTTTTGGCTAGTCGAGTTCCCCTCCCTTCTCGAGCTCATGCTAACACTCTGTACAGCGGCCTTGATCGCCCCCCTCACAGTTTTAGCCGTTGAGGTGTCTGTTCCTCTTACTGCACCCGTCAATGCACCGTCAGTGGCACCGGATCTCGTCTCTCTTTCCATCGAACAGGACCGATGGATCGATTGGGCAGGAACCGTCGAACAGAACCAGTTCTTCTTTAATACCTTGGACAACCTGGTTCAGATCACAAAATCCCCTCCATTTATCAGAATCGGTGCTGACTCCGAAGATCACACCGACTTCAGTTATGACGTTCAGTACGAGGAAGACATCTTTCCTGCGAGTACTTCCGTCACTCCTTATCCCGAGGCGACCAACATCACTGTCGGGCAAAATTTCTATAACATTATCTCGCACCTTCCCGCTGGTAAGTCCTCCCCTTGCGTAGGCTACAACTAATTCCAACCCGTCGCGCATTTGGTAGGAACCCGTGTTCACTGGGGTGTAAATTTAAGGCAATATAACTTGACAGCCGCGTATCTTGAGACCAAGGCTCTCGTCCAGGCCTTCGAGTCTCCTGAGGTCATGGCAAACGACATTACCCTGAACTTCATCGAGGTTGGCAATGAGGCCGATCTGTACTACAGCAATGGAGGCAGGAACAGCAGCTGGAGTGTTTTTGAATACGTTCCACAATGGGTTGAGTTTGCAACCAATGTCTCAGAAACTGCTGGCCTTTCCAACACATCATTTACGAAGCTAATAGGAGCTGCATTCGCCGGCTCATCCCATAACAATATCAGCGGTTTCTCTCCACAGGCCATTTTTGCACAAGGGATACTTGAAACTATGCCCGGCTCTTTGATCAGGACGTGCGTGCCAAAACTTGGATGTAGTGATTCAGCATTCACACCTTCCAAAGAATCTCGCAGCATCAATATAGCGGCTCGTTCTGTACAGGATCCGGCTCTGTCTTGCAGGATTTAATGACTAAGAGTTACATTCGCGGTAACTTGACTGTATTTGAACCTGACATTAATGCCACGCTCTCGCATGGTCTGGAGTATATCCTCGGCGAGACCAACAGTGAGTGTTTGCCCATCTCTTTGAATGGCCACTGTTCTGATCTTCGTAGGTATGAGTTGCCACGGGGCCCCAAGTGAGTTACAGCGCACGTATTTAGACACTGATCTTATGACTTTTTTCTTTCACTTAGATGTGAGTAACACAGCAGGTGCTGCACTTTGGGCACTCGATTACTCGCTCTTTGCAACACAAATTGGTATCAGTAGACTCCACTTCCACGAAGGCATTGGCTACAAATACAACCTGATCCAACCGGTGACCCTCAACTACTCGATTTTGGACGGCTCTCCAATCACTCCACTTCCACCTCATATCCAACCTCCATACTATGCTGCCATCATAGCTGCCGAGGCGATCGGCTCTACAGGTAACGCACAAATTGTTGAAATTCCGGTCAATGCGACAGATGTATCCGGATATGCTCTCTTTGAGTATGAAAGGCTTGTCCGTGCGGTCTTCATCAATAGTGTTGCATACCTTCCTGGTGCGACTACTCGTACCACTACCCACATTGACATCAACCTCTCCGGAACGGGGGTGGCTGCTCAGGAGATGATAGCAAAGAGACTCAACATCTCTTACGCAGATACCACCTCAGGAGTAACATGGGGAGGGCAAACATACGAAACACCCGACGGCCTGGTTAGCGGACCACTTGAGGTGGAGTACATGCCAGTTAGCGCAGGAGTGGATATTCAAGAGACCGAGGCGGTTTTACTGACATTTTTGTGATCCCGCGAAACCCTAGCTATCGCTCCTTTCCGCTTTACTTGGTAGGAACAGCTGCAAATTCATTCGTTACTTTGTTGTGGTTCTATGTACAGATGCGTTGGCATCTCATGCTACTAGCAGGGCAAGGTGATAAGCTGATTCCTTTCAAACAACCTGGCGTATATATGAATAGCCATGTTTGTTGCGAGTGTATCATCGTACTAGTACTCGCATTGTAAGTGCTGCTCGGGGAAATAGTTTGGATTACCGAGCAGCGGATCAGGGGAAGATGAAGTTTATGCGCTGCGCCGCCAACTTGGAGTCCGGGTCATGGGACACTTTTTAAACCCACGGAGGAATTCAAACACGTTCGCTCTATATAATCTGACCATCGAGTCGGAAATTACTCGGGTTAGTTGAAGTAGTTTTCCTCAGGCATTCCCAGAGCTCTCAGGATTCACCTCATGTTAGGACTTAATCAAGCGGCCCTGCTTGCTCCACTCGCTATCTCAGTCGTTGAAGTGACTGTTCCTCTTACTGCACCCGTCGGCGCACCAGCAGTGGCGCCAGATCTTGTATCCCTCTCCATCGAACAAGACCAATGGATCGATTGGGCAGGAACCACTGAACCGAACCAGTTTTTCTATAATACCCTGGACAACCTGGTTCAGATAACACAATTCCCTCCTTTCGTTAGGATCGGTGCAAATTCCGAGGACCATACCGACTTCAGTTATGATGTCGAGTACGAGGAAACCGGTTTTCCTCGGCGCACTCTTGTTAAACCCTACCCTGAAGCTACAAACATCACTGTCGGACAAAAATTCTATAATATTATTTCCCACCTTCCTGCTGGTTAGTCCTACCCTTTCATAGGCCACAACTAATTTCAACTTTGGTAGGAACCCGTGTTCAATGGGGAGTCAATCTAAGGCAATATAACTTGACTGCTACGTATCTTGAGACCAAGGCTCTCGCCCAAGCCTTCAAGCTACCAGAGGTCATAGCAAAGGGGATCACACTAAACTTCATCGAGGTTGGGAACGAGCCCGATCTGTACTACAGCAATGGAGGTAGGAACAGCAACTGGAGTGTTTTTGAATATGTTCCACAATGGGTTGAGTTTGCGACTAATGTCTCGGAAACTGCTGGCCTCTCCAATACCTCGTTCACTAAGCTAATCGGAGCCGCTTTTGCTTATTCGACCCATGATGGCAGCGGTTTCTCTCCGCAAGCCATTTTTGCGCAGGGGATACTCGAAACTATGCCCGGCTCCCTGATCACAGTTATCTCGCAGCATCAATACGGCGGCTCATTTTGCACAGGACCCGGTGCTGTCTTGCAAGACATGATGACGAAGAGGCACATTCGTGGCAATCTCACTCTACTTAAACCAGATATCGATGCTACCCTTGCACATGGACTGGAATACATTCTGGGCGAAACCAATAGTGAGTGCTGATCATATGTCGGTATGAGTATTGCTTTTGATGTCCGTAGGTATGAGTTGTCACGGAGCTCCAGGTGGGTGGAAAATGCCATGTCTTATGAGCATCTATCATGCCGGAAATTTGATATGCTGTGCTCTTATCACGCTTCTTTCACTCAGGGGTTGCCAACACAGCGGGTGCTGCACTTTGGGCACTCGATTACTCGCTCTTTGCAACACAAATTGGTATCAGCAGACTCCACTTCCATGAAGGCATCGGATACAAATATAATTTGATCCAACCGGTAACTCTCAACTACTCAATTTCGGACGGCTCTCCAATCGCTCCACTTCCACCTCATATCCAACCTCCTTACTATGCTGCTATCATAATCGCAGAGGCGATAGGTTCAACAGGCAACGCCGAGGTCGTTGAGATTCCTGTCAATGCAGTAGACATATCCGGATATGCTTTCTTCGAGTTTGGGAAACTTGTCCGAGCGGTCTTCATCAACAACATTGCCTACCTTCCCGGCGCGACAACTCGCAGCATCACCCACATTGACATCAACTTCTCTGAGATGGAAGTGATTGCACGGCAGATGTCCGTGAAGAGGCTCAACATTACATATGCAAATGCCACCTCCGGACTAGTGTGGGGAGGACAGACATACGAAACACCCGATGGCCTGGTCAGCGGACAGCTTGAGGTAGAGTATCAGCCAGTCAGTGCTGGATTAGATCTCCAAGAGACTGAGGCAGTTCTGCTTTCATTCCTGTGATTCCTCGCTCGAGGGATCTCGTGTTGTGACTTTCTATCTTTACTCGGTACAAATTATTCTTTGATATCTGGCCTTCGTGATCTCAGGCAGGTCACTGCGACAACTGATATAACTTCTTCACAAGCTCCACTGTCGTTCTAGTCCCTGTGTTCTTATTGAGATCGTCGCTTATCTTGACGCACTCCTGGTCATCAACTTTGGAGAGCTTTATCACCATGTTCAAGGCTCTACTCTTTCTTTGATAGCCACTGCTCTTTGTTTTGAAATCATTTGTAAGGAAAGTTCCAATTCCAAAAGAACATCTAAAGCCAAGTTCGTCGCATTGCTTCTTCAGTTGAAGTGCCTTGTCTAAAGTCAGAGCATCAGAGTAAATGATGGACTTTGTGCGAATATCAATTCCTATGCTTTCGTACATCGCCTTGGCTGCTGGGGCGAACTCTAATGGGTCACCCGAATCTTGTCTAAGAGTCGTCCACCTGCGAGCACGTTCCGGATCTTTTGAGAGTTCTTGGAAGAACACTCTGGTTGAGAACGTGTCGGTGAGTGCAACGAGTAAGCTGTCGTGGAAAGTTTCCTCCCAAAGGTCCAGAGCTTTGGCATTTGCTCCTTCGTACCCCTTTAATGCGGCTACCTTTAGTGGTAGATGAGCCAATCTCTGGCAGGCTGTATCCCCAACGTATATGATACTCACCCCCATAAACCATTCACTGTAAAACAGGTCAGCATTTGGTCAATATCGGGCATTCAGGGGACATACTGCGCTATTGTCCCCACTGGCATGATGTTGTACTTCTTTGCGAAGTAGGTCTTTCGATATATTAAGATTGCGCTGTGAGAACCCGAAAACGTGTATCACTCAACATTACTTGTTCCAAAAAAGGCCCCTTTCCCGATATGCTGACCAGCCTCTTCCATCAGAGTTTGGATGACCAGATCTTGGGTATAGAATGACCTTCTGCGCCGAGTACCGAATTCGCTAAAGACGCATCCTGCCTCTAACAGCGCTTGTGCCTTTGAGGATGTAATATCTCTCAGGCCGTCGTAAGTCCAATCGGTTGCCCCGGTGTGGAAGTAAATCTCGCTCAGACAAGCCATCATTGGGACTTCCCAATGGATTGTCTCAACCCAGAGCCCATTAGCTTCAATCTCGACCCTACCCCATTCTTCATTATCAGAGCGCGGTATGAACTTGGTGGATACCTGGTCGGGGTTGAAACGAAAAGTAGAGAGGTAGTCTAGATATTCTTCGGTGAGATAGGGACATGCATTCCTCAACCAATTTCTCTCTTCGTTTGTTAGGTGCAGATCCCGGAATCGCTGAATAGACTTATGGAACAGGTCTATGCATTTGCGAGGGAAAAATACATCAGAGTCACGGTGAGTGAACTTGTAAAGCGCTCGTGTCTTTGGAAAGTGCTGCTGTATCGCCTGTTGCATGGTGAACTGTTGAAGGGAGGCTTGTTACTTGACCTATCTGTCGGAACGTTGGAGAATGAAAAATAACTTGTACAGATCGGTGTCTAGAAGAGATTGAGGCGTATAAATCCATTCTTCGCCGTCTCTCGCCATAGTAATTGTAGCAGTAGTGATGGTCGAGGAGGGCTGTGCGTAGGAGAGACACTCTGGAGAGCAGTACGGGCCCGATACAGCAGGGAGGTTGTCCTGTGGAGAGTCCGAGAAGATAGAGCAAAGTCGCGATTGCCGTGACTAGCCAGCACTGCAAGATAAGCCTGGGTCAGATCACTTGCTTGGTCACCTATTCACGTTTGCGCCGCAGCCTCCGTCGTATCAACTGCTCATGGTACTGCATGCCCTTCTTATGCTGCGATACAGGTTTCATTGACATTTTCAGGCTTCGCGAATAGAAATCCTTAACGAGGGCGGTCTCAGATGCGATGGAAGAAAACAATACGAATTGAGAGAGATCAACATCGACTTCTCTTTGCATGGCTCTGCTGATGCGTCCGTCACTATGCGCCACGGTTTAACTGAAGTGCTCATCTCCGTACTCGGCCCGCGGGAAGCTAAGATGCGATCCCAATCTATCCATGATCGCGTAAACATCAACGTCGAGGTGAATGTCGCGGCATTCAGTACCGGCGAACGCAGAAAACGAACACGGGGGGACAAGTGAGTGGCTTCTTTGACGACATGATTTCTTCCTTCTGTAGTGCGGGCCCGTCGTGCTCATCTCTCTGGGGTAGACGGCTCCTCGAACTCGCTTCAATCATTAAATCAACTTTCGAGCCTGCTGTGCAAACGCATCTCTACCCAAGATCTCAGATCGACATCTTCATACAGGTCATCCAGCAAGATGGAGGTTTGCTCCCTGCTTGCCTCAATGGCACCACCTTGGCCCTGGCAGCCGCAGGGATAGCCTTGTTTGACTTTGTATGTGCAATCACTGGGGGAGTGCACAGTACATCCCCGCTGTTGGACCTGAATACGCTAGAGGAAAACGATGTGCCGCATATAACAGTGGCTGTCATGCCACGTACTGGACGTGTCATTCTCGCAACGATGGAGACCAGGCTACATCTCGACCGATTTGAAGAGATCTTTCGATTGGCTGCGGATGCTGGTGTCGTCCTTCATAACGAGATGAAAGGGGCATTGGCCAGGAGAACCGAGTCTCTCTTTGCTGCGGCCGGAGGTGGAGAGAAGACAGAATATATACAAGATCATGATATGGACGAACTATAATAACTCGCCCTATTTACAGAGCTTTTGATCTGGATGATTCCTTGCGTTTGAAACACGCAAGCCATTTGTCACCACCGTTTCTCTCAACTTTCTTGCCTTCCTCTGTACTCTGATATACAGCGTCTAGTATTGGACCATACCCCTGCTCCCTTAGATCGGGTTCGCTGATAGACTCAAACAGTGGGAATGATTCCAAATGGGTCTTCATCCATTCGTGGAGATCATGGACATCGGTTATAGTATATATGATGCCACCGGGACGGAGTACATAGGCATACTCCGCGAGGAGGGTTGGAGAGATGATGCGAGCTTTGTGTTTGCGGGCTTTGAAATGTGGATCAGGGAAGAGAAAGAATAGAGCAGAGAGGGAATGTTTGGGGAAGAAATTTGGCAGAAATTTCATAGCGTTAGCGCGCACTACTGATATGTTTTGATAGAGAGGTGGGACAGCACTAGAAGGCGAGGGTGGGACCGGACCGGCAGAAGTTGCACGCAGAGCGGCGATACGGTCTTGCACGTATTGTGTGACTTGGACACGGATTTCCATACCGAGGATCAAGGTATCTGGGAAGAGAGGAGCCAGTGTGACGAGGAGGCCGCCAAATCCGCACCCGATGTCAGCAAACTCGGGTGTCTTTCCTGATGCTGAGAAAGCAGGATAGTGATCATGCCAGTTGATGGCATGGGGTGATGGGGGATAGTCGAGGGCGTGATCAGAGAAAGGATTAGCGTGAGCACGCTGACGGTAGTGTTTTTTCTAGGAGAGGGCGATGAGAGCAGGAGGTTCGTTCAAAGAGAAAAAATTACCTGTGGTAGAAGTGAGATTGACTGAGGATGATCAGAGTGTCGCTTCCGTTTGCCCGTTGTCATCATCAGAGGAGAGAAAGACCGACCGAATATACCCGAAGGTCAATCTGATCGCACGTGGTCTTACATCATAACATCTTCCGGTAATTCCCTCGGCTCTCTTTTTTTTTCGGCGGACTGCAGGTTTCTTTCTCATTCCTCACTCACTTGCTCACTCACTCAGTCGAGTCTCCATGGCCGCTTCCCTTCGCTCCATCGTTCACGCAGTACGTCTCCTCTCTCTGCTCTCACTTCGACCCGTCAGTCTCACCCTGCCCCTTAATCACGTTCTCCCTTTGCGCGCGCTGGCCTCGCTTCTGTCCGCTTCTCTTCAGCGTCAAAACAGTCCACTCTTAAAGAACGCCTCGCCGAGCTTATCCCCCTAGAAATAGAAAAGGTCAAGCAAATACGCGTCGAACATGGTAAAAAATCCTTTGGGAATGTGTTGGTAGATCAAGTCTATGGGTATGTTTGCTCGGCACCTCATTCTTCCATACGCTAAGCATATCTGTCTAGCGGCATGCGCGGTCTTCCTGCCCTCATCTGGGATGGGTCTGTCCTTGATGCAGGTTCGAGTCCCATTTCACCCAACGCGATTACCATCCATTAACACTCTTTCTCAGAGGAAGGAATTCGGTTCCGTGGGAAATCCATTCCGGAGTGCCAACAACTTCTGCCCAAGGCTCCAGGTGGCTCCGAACCTTTACCAGAAGGTCTCTTTTGGCTGCTTCTCACTGGCGAAATCCCAACCCAAGAGCAGGTTGCCGGTCTTTCCAGAGACTGGGCGGCGCGTGCTACTATTCCCGAGTTCGTTGAGGAAATTCTCGATAGATGTCCTCCTACACTGCACCCAATGAGCCAGTTCAGTCTTGCTGTCACCGCGCTCAACCATGATTCCGCATTCGCGAAAGCGTATCAGCATGGTGTTTCAAAGAAGGAGTATTGGATCACCACATTCGAGGATTCAATGGACCTTATTGCCAAGCTTCCAAACATTGCGGGTAGAATTTATCGCAATGTTTATGGAGATGGCAAGCTTCCTGCTATTGACCCTCATAAAGATTATTCCCACAACCTTGCCAACCTTCTCGGGTTCGGTGACAACGAACCTTTCGTGGAGCTCATCCGGTTATACGTGACCATCCACAGCGACCACGAAGGAGGGAATGTCTCTGCTCATACCGGTAAATTAGTGGGGTCTGCGCTTTCTGATCCTTACTTGGCGTTTGGTGCTTCCCTCAATGGCCTTGCTGGGCCCCTTCATGGTCTTGCCAACCAGGAGGTGCTTCTATGGTTGCGAAAGATGCAAGAGAAGATAGGCGAGAATGCCACCGATGAGGCTGTCAGGGAGTATGTGTGGTCCACCCTCAAGGCTGGCCAAGTTGTTCCAGGCTATGGTCATGCTGTTTTGCGCAAAACAGATCCCCGTTATACCGCACAACGTGAATTCGCGCTGAAACATTTGCCTCACGACCCACTCTTTCGATTAGTTGGCCAGGTATACAATATCGTCCCAAACATCCTGTTGGAGGCTGGTGTCTTCTATACAAATTTCATACGTCGATTGCTGATCGGTATTCCGAGGCCGGCAAGGCCAAGAACCCCTTTCCCAATGTCGATGCGCATTCTGGCGTGCTTCTCGCACACTATGGACTGACGCAAATGCAGTTCTACACAGTATTATTTGGTGTTTCAAGAGCGTTTGGCGTTGCAGCACAACTTATTTGGGACCGAGCTCTTGGTGCACCACTTGAGCGCCCGAAGTCCTATTCTAGTGAGGCTATCGAAAAAATGTTTAGAGACAGGCAGTAGGATGCACTGATGAATTGTCATGCGATTTTGTCACATCATTAGATTACGTATATCACTTTCATGGAAAGCTATTTTTCTCCCCATTCATTGCGCATTTGAGTGTCATATTTCATGGTGATTGAGGGGATATTCGATCCCTGTGCAAACGTGTCAAAACAACTTGGGGCACCGTGACTTCAAGGTCGGACATCTTGCATGCTCTAAGAGCTCGAGCTATGCCACGTCTTCGCCGGTCTCGAGAAGAAGAAGAGGAGGACGCGTATATTGCACATCTAGAGGCAAAGCTCGGATACTTGAAAGGAGCTAAGCGCAGGAAAGGAGACGAGGCAGATGGATTGGACGGTGCGTTTTTGGTTCTGTGAAAGCTGGGGATCACCCTGATGAGAAGTCCGACTAGATTTACTTGATTTCGCCAACTCACTCGATGAAAGCGTCTTCGATACAGCTATCCAGCCGAGCAAGACCGAAAAGGTCAACTCTTTGATGGAAGAAGAGCCCCGACCCAACGTGACGAAAGGGGACCATCCGGTTAAACCAAGAGCCCAAGAAGAGCAGGATGGGATTGCCAGGCTTACACGTCAACTCAAGGGTTTAATCAATCGGATGAGCGAGCAAAACATGTCGACAGTGTTGGATACTGTTCAGAGTATCTACCGGGAATACCACGGGCAAGATGTAACTGCCACATTGACGACCTTGATAACTGGTGGAATATCTTCTCGTGCTATGCTTCTCGAATCGTTTATTGTCCTGCACGCGGCATTCATCTCAGGGGTATACAGACTTGTTGGGTTTCCGTTTGCCGCCTTTCTCGTGAAAAACGTTGTTTTGGCCTATGAACGCCATCTCGAAATTCACGAGAGTGATACACCGAATGTCATTCAGGAGCAGGGAAAGGAATGCTCTAATCTCATTGTCCTCCTATCGGAGCTATACAACTTTCAAGTGATCTCATGTACTCTTTTGTACGACATCATCAAGGATCTGCTTAACAAATCACTCTCTGAGTTCCGAGTGGGGCTCCTTCTCCAGATTACGCGAATCTGTGGCCAGCAACTTCGGCAAGACGATCCTTCCGCGTTGAAGGACATCATTACGCTGGCTCAATCGGGTGTTGCAACGCAAGGAGATAACATAAGTTCGCGCACTAAGTTCATGATCGAAACTCTCACTAATCTCAAGAACAACAAAATCAAAAAGAGTGCGACACAACATCAGGGAAGCACTGCAGTTGAACGGATGAAGAAAGTCTTATCAGGGTTGAAGGGCCACGAGACACTCCGAATATCACTGGATGACCTACGTTCTGCGGAGACGACAGGGGACCGGTGGGTAGAGGGTACACCGCTTGTCGACCGACACCCCGAATTGTCTTCGCAGAGTCATCGGGTGAATGTACAGGCTGTTGATGACACGATTCTATTGAAACTCGCGCGAAAGCAAGGGATGAACACGGATGTTCGTCGGAGTATCTTTGTCGTACTTATGAGCAGTAGCGTGAGTCTCTATTCAATCATGTTTAGGAATGCTCCTCGACTTGAGTTTTTAGGATTATGTCGATGCCTGCGATCGGTTGGGGCAACTTAATCTCTCGGAGGTGCAACAACGAGAGATTGTTCGTGTGATTCTCCACTGCTGTGGCAATGAATGTGTTATGTTTATTGTTAATTATCTATCCTGAGTTTCTGTGATTATGAAAAGTCATATAACCCTTACTATACCCTTGTTTGCCAGCATCTCTCCCAGACATCACATTCCTATAAAGTTACACTTCAATTCTGCTTGTGGGATTTTCTTCGTGACCTTGGTGAAACAGGTGTTGGTGGAGCTGAACTGATCAACAGCCATAAAGGTGATGGTGGTCAGTTTGGGGTTAAAAACATTTCTTCATCACGAATGAAGAACATAGCCAAGGCATATGGTTGGTGGATTGCAAAGAATAGTTGTTCACTTACAATGTTGAAGGTAAGAGGGAATTATCCTTTGTATCTTTACACTCATCTGTTTTTGCAAGGCTCTTGACTTTACTAGTCTAAAGCAACCAACACAAAAGTTTCTTATAGAGCTTTTTACACAACTTTTTGCTGCAAGCCAGGTGACCTCCCCAATGCTCACAAATGCTGCTGTCAAGAAACCTTTGTGTGATAGAAGCACAATTGAAGAGATTTTCATGAAGACAACAAAGATAGACAATCTCTGTCTAGGTTTGATATTCTTTCTCTCCAATACGTTTAAAGTAGATGAAGGTTTTCTCAAGTGTGCTAGTACTGTAGCCAAGGAGGTATTACAAAATGGAATTAATCACACAAGCAATATATAGGATTATATAGAGTGTTCTTCATGCATTTATGATGAATATCCTATAGTCTTTGAGTTGTGGAGTCAAGTACTTTATTTGGCAAATGTCACATATATAACAGCAGAAAGGGAAGGTTATGAGCATCAGTGGTTTTACACACAGGTTTCATGTAGATTGTTGATGTATTTTGTTATATTTCCTTCAGTAATATAGACCTTTTTCCATCTCACACTATTCTTTCACTATAATCTCTTTTCTTAATACTTGCTCTGTGCACATACTTATAGTATCTCCCAAAACTATTTCAATGTTTGAACTACAGAAATGTAAGGCACATTAACACAGACTGTGAGAATCTCTATTAGCTTTGGTGATGATAAACATAGTACTCACTGCTGGCCATAAGTCATGTGATTTCACTCAGCAGTTATA
Source organism: Chalciporus sphaerocephalus (assembly GCA_038094055.1). NCBI lineage: Eukaryota > Fungi > Basidiomycota > Agaricomycetes > Boletales > Boletaceae > Chalciporus > Chalciporus sphaerocephalus. The sequence goes on along the minus strand of JBBPTH010000033.1, from coordinate 30,793 downwards.
GAGATATACTAACTTTATCATTGCAACAGTTTTCTAACTGTGAAAGGAGAGTAATTGAGGTATGTTCTCATGCTCTACAAGCTTCCTGTTGAGGGAGCACCAGGCATGTTCTATGGGATTAAGGTCAGGAGACTATGCAGGTCTCCTCTAGCTACTTCTTGACCTTCTTGCATATGTGCTTGAGATCATTGTCCTGCTGAAAGATACTATAATATTAGAAGAATTTAGACGATAATACTTTAGGGAATGCTAAGCTTTATCTCTCAAAATCTGATGGTAAAGGTCATCATCTATCCTACCATCAATCTTAGCAGCATATCCAACTCCCTGCCAAGTCATACAGCCCTACCAAACTCATAGCACCATTAATTAGCCTATTACTAGAGCTTTTACTAGACAATCATCTGGTCCTATGTGGCTTATTTTAGTCTTAAATATAAATCTCTTTCAGGCCACTATACTTCAATTCTTACCAGATTAAATATGATCTCACCAAATCTTATAATTCCTACTAGATATATTATTTTATTTGACTACAGACTTTAATTATCTTCTCATTGCCTGGTAAGCCATAGGATAGTAGAGGAGATTATTAGTAATGTTGACCTGAAATTTGGTGATCTAAGCAGTATTCTCAGGCTTGTAAGTACTAATAATGTAAATAGCATAATAGATATTACAGGAGAAAACTTACATGGTTAGCCTCCAGTGGTCTTCTACTACACATAATCATCTTCTATATAAAGAATATACATATATGCCAAAGACCTTCAGACCAGTAGAAGAAGCAATGAAATTAGCAGAATGATCAGACTCAAGTATAATAAGACTGATAATCTTCTAGATAGATCATAGAGATTATTTGAGAGTTATCATTGAACATAAAGAATTATATAGCATTTTTCAAACTCAGACAGTGTATTTACATATATTTCTTTACTTTTAGGACCATACAATACATACCAAATATCTATTTATTTCATTGAAATTCTATCTACTATATTACAGTATATTAATAGTTACAAAACTATTACAATGGTATTACTATTTTAAATTTAGTATATCTCTGCAACCACTGAGCTACATCACATGACTCAGGGTCAACTATATAGTAAGAAGTAAGTAGTATATGTATTGTACTCAAGCAAGATCTATGTAATACATTGCTCATTCTTAGCCTCTCATAATAAATAAACAAAGGTATTATTATAGATCTTAATTAAAGTATTCTATCGGATCATCCATCTGTGAGTGATATACTGTAAAGAGTTTTGGCTTTATCTGCAACATTTGACATAAGTCTTTCTTTACTTATAATATGAACTGCAGTCCATGATCTGATATTATCATATTAGGGAGTCTATGATGTTAGAGAAATAAAGTGTCAGCTATATACATATGCTATACTATATTAGACAGGGATATATTAGACATATAGGGAGAGCCCCTATGTCATATGATCTATGTGATAGTCACCTGAGATGACATTACATAATTTGTCACTCTTCATTTCTAGTCACATATGCAATTGATTATCTTGATTATTGCTTAGTTAGTACTCTACAATGCTTTTTAAATGCTTACTAATAGCTTAGTAATTATCTTACCAATCACTCAGTCAGCATCTTACCAATGCTAACTGATACAATAACAAAGACTCCATCAGCCTTATATATCTGCATATGTACTTACTACTACAGTACAGTAGATACCGTCCTGTACAACAGTATAAAAAGGGCTTATTCTTTGCCCTTCAATTCCAAGTTGCTTTCATTCAAGTTAGTAACTTATAAGAGCTATCACAAGCCCTTTTTTTCATCTGTCAAGTTAAGTTCCTTCAAGAATAAGTTCTTCTACTCTTTTATCTCTGCTATTTCTTGTTGCTGGCTGCTATAGAGTGGCTAGCCCTGTTCTATCTATCTCACTCTATAGGTTATAAGCCCTGTCTAGGCTTATAATTAGTTGTCTACTTTTGATATTATTTCCTGCTTGGCATCAGGACCTTAAGGTGGCTTTTAGTATCTTGTAGATGTTTGCCATGTTAATTTTATTCTAGTCAATAGTAACTGGTGACATCTGGGCTGTCTTCAGTGGTGCCATAATTACACTAGCTGCAATGATTCTTTACCTTCCTGACTTAACTGGAAATATTGAGCTGACTTGAGATAACACTTGTTGCAATAACAGGTTTATTAATCTCCAACTATAACAAGTATCTGAGATGCCACTTCCTGGTGAGTTTATAAGGATCATTTCATCTCCTATTGATTAATTTCCATGGAATCCTCATCTTTATTTCCATATCTCTGGAGAGAGTATAAACTATAGAGCACAGCAGCACCTTTGCTAAGATTATAACAATCTCGAGTATCTTCTAGAAGAAGGGGAAATCTGCCCTAATTGTAGATTTATTAATTCTGAAGACCTCTATTGAACAATTCTTGGACATCTGAGCCTAATCTTGAAATAGACACCTCCTTTTGCTATGACACTTATACTGGTACTTTCTATCAAAGCAATCTCATACTAATCCCTCATGTATGGTATATCAATTGTGAAGATCTCACATATAGACTTGAAGAAGAAGAAATTTGTCCTAGTTGTGGATATATCAATTATCTGGATTACTATTCTTACATTTCTCCTACAACACTTGATAGAATCATTGCTAAAATCTTGGCTGAAGCCAACTCCTCTCTATTATCTTTACATCATTGTATTGGCTGCCAAGATTATCAGCTAACCCAAGGTCAAGTGTGCAGAGGCTATAGAGTTACTAATCCTTACTTTATCTATTTATGGGGTCAGTTATCAACCATAAGTTTCTAGAGCAATGCTTTCAAAAAATTACTGTCTGTCCTTGAAACTTCGTCTTCTTCTCTATGCTCTCAGGGATCTTATTATGCTACTCTCTCTTATCTTTCTTCACCATCTCCTCTATTGTATACTCCAAGAGTCAAGCCACTAGCTCCTTAAAGACAAACTCTAACTCTATATCCATCAATTTACTTTCTTCCATTCTCTATCTCCAATATCTCCAATGGCTTACTGTTATGATTGCCCATTCTCTTCCCATTCTACCTCTTTTTCACTCATCATTGTAACTAAGTCCTAGTTGCAGGTCCAAGTCCTACCTAGGTTTATCTTTTCTTTGATCCTTATCATATCAGCTGACTTCATTCGTGACTATATCACATTCTCTCACTGACATCATTATCACGCCATCACTGCTTATCAATCATGCCATTGATAAGCACATCATACGATAGTTCTTCAACCAATATCATATGCTTTATTCTTATATTTTCTTTGCTTTTCTTGTATAACCCTTGGTTTGTGTGCGCCTTTCATAGTATAAAAGGAACACCCTTTTCTACCTAATATTTTAAGCTAGATCTACGCAGCTTGTATGCAAGTACTAGTAATCTAGTCTCAACCCATGAACCTTGCTCAGGACAATCTCTGTGGGACTTCCATCACCACTCTACCTTAAAACTTCTCCCATTAGAACTACATCATAGATAACACAGTCAAACCCTTGCTAGGACTCCTCGTTGCTAGCTCCTTGACTCCTAGCTCAGATAACCCGAAGCTAGTGTCCCCTCAAACCCCTTGACTAGCTATGACCTTGCTGTGTCTATGCTTCACCTTTCTAAAAAGGCCAAGCATAACAAAAGATCTAGCTTTCCCTCTTGACTGACTACCATCATTGTAGATCACCCACCATTTCCCAATTACCCCACCTAGACACCACCCATTGGGGATGCCCCAGAGCTATCCATGATACCTTAGACTATCCTGAAACCTCAGACTCTGAAACAAAAGAGTCAAACCCCTATGATATCTCTGACCTTTATGGAGATGAACCTATAAAAACCCTTGAAGAGGAAGAAGAGGCCCTTTACCTCACCCACACACTTTTGTGCAGTACCATTCTACCCTAAGAGCCTACTCCCCCATCACCACCATCTATCTCCAGGCAATCCCTCTTCACCACTCCTGTTACCCCTACATCACCTACTCCTAACCCTGCTATGACAGCTCGACCCACCAAACTCTGTATCAGCACCCCGGAAGCCTTTGATGGCTCCTTTGACAAAGCCATATCCTGGCTTAACTCCATCCAGTTCTATCTGATCGTCAATCAGGATATTGAAACACTCAACAACTCACCTAGAGCGCTGAAGTGCTGTGTCAGAACAGTAAAGGTAGTCAGGCAAGTGGAGAGCTGATGAGGAGAACTCCAGGAGAACAAGACTGAGGGGGACGCCCTTCAGACTCCTGGTTTATATACTATTGGTGTGTTTGTACCTATTTGGTATGAACCTTAACTACTAGCCAATAGCAAAAGTAGAGCGTACAGCAATGCGCAGCAAGCACAGCAATGCGCAGTAAGCTGAGTAAGAACAATAGAAATGATGAGTAAGGATTGACTGCGGCGCAGCAATCTTAGTAAGAAAAGTAATCAGGAATGAGTAAGCAAGAGTAAGCATGTATGAGTAAGCGGAAAGATGGTCCGTGTCACGTGACAAGTGTCAGGTGATCAGGTCACGTGATCAAGTCACGTGACTATTGTACAAGATATTCGACTAAGTCCAAAAGTAAAGCTAAGTCAAGTGAAAGCGTAGTGAAGTAAGTAAAAGTGTAGGATAAGAAAGGTAAGAAATGTACCGTTTGTAACACTACCCCCTCTCTATGGATTGCATTCCAGGCAATCACGACCTTTCTTTCGTTATGCCTCGAAATTGTACACCGCTATGAAGCTGTTGGCAGTAGTGAGATTGGTGTCACTATGAACAGTAGCACTGTCATTACCATTCTCTTCATCTGCAGCATCTCCAGCTTCGCTCCATGTTGGATGGAATCCGGACCAGCCGTTGAGGTCATTAGCTGCTGCTTCTGCCTCGTTCTTTTGGCGAACTGGTAAGGTTCTTTCCATTAGGGCGTCGTGCTGTTCTTTTTCCCTAGCTCTGAAGTCACGAGAATAGACTTCATAGCTGTAGCCTTCTTGTTCGATCCAGTACTTGTCTGGCATCGTGACGCTAAATCCTTTGAACGTATTGCGACCGTTAGTGTTGTCGCGCATTATTTCTAATGTTATCCCCTTGCCGTCCCGGATGGAGCCACGCACGTATGACCAAACCATGAGCCCGAAGAAGAATGCGATTATACTCCCAAGGGTAAAGATGCCTGAAATGAACAATGTGCTGTTCTCGAGGAGAACGACACAAAGAGTGAATATCGACACCATATAGGTGATCAGGAGACCGAAGTCGATCCATGACCACGGTACGGGTGCCAGGGGAGTGGGACGAGCTGGTGTGTCGATGTTTCCGACGTTGGCGTGGTTGGCTAGATAGTCGTCGATGATTGCGTTTGCGTGGAATTGGGTGAAGGAGTTGGGGAAGGCAGACATGAAGGGTGGTGGAGGGGTTGTAGAGGTGGTGATTGAAGTTGCTTGGAGAGGTATCAGGAGCGAGGCTCGACTAATGACTAGGAGGAGAGGCGAATTCTGGTTTGTTCAGGCTGAAACAGCGAGTCTTTTATACAGCTTCATGATGATTATATAAGCTGTCTTCCGCAGCAGTTGCCGTGAAGTTTTCGTAAGGTTTGAACAGCTTTTCAAAATCAACCTGAGTCATGCGGAGCAGACGGGGAGCCGATGGATTCTTTTTATAGAATTCCTTTATTGCGTCCGGCGCGTTAGCGAGATTCGATCGGGGTTCCCATGTTCTATCCGTTTCGTCGTATCCTTTCCAGTGAATTAGGAATTCGAGTCGTTTTCCTCTCAATCTGGAGTCTACTATGTAGTCAACTTCGTATTCATCATCTCGGTCTTCAGTGACTAGCACTGGCCCTGGTTTGTCAGCTTTCTGTCCGGGTAATCGTTCCTTGTAAGGTTTGACTTTGGCTATATTGAACACGTTGTGCACTCTCATGGTGCGTGGGAGTCGGAGTTCAATTGCGTTGCTTCCTTTGAAGCTAATAATTTCATATGGTCCTAACCATTTCTCCGAGAGCTTCTTTGAAGGTCGTGGGAGTTTTAGGCCATCTGTGCTTAGCCAAACCTTGTCTCCTACTTTGTATTGCGGAGCTTCTGATCTATGTTTATCTGCTTGGATTTTCATATGTTTTTGTGCTTTTTCTAGATTTTCTTTTGTTTCTTTTAGGGTTTGTTCGATTTCATCAGCGAGTAAAGAAGCAGCGGGTGCTTTAGTCGTGTGATTTTCTATTCCTATTTTTGGTTCGTATGTGTGAGTAATGCTAAATGGGGTTTTCTGTGTAGAAGTTTGCTTTTTCGAGTTATACGAGAATTGCGCAATGGGTAACCATTCTGACCATTCGTGTTGTTTTTCAGCGGTGAATAGTCGGAGATATTGTTGTAGATCTCTATTCATACGTTCCGTCTGTCCATCTGTTTGCGGATGACGTGCGGTAGAGAGTTTAGGCGTAATGCCAAGGCGTTTGCATAAGTCCTTCATGACTTGTGATGCGAATTGTGGACCTCGGTCCGAAACTATTGTTTTGGGAAGTCCGTGATGCTTCCATACGTGTGTGAGATACAGTCTAGCTGTTTGTAGGGCATTGACAGATTTAGTACAGGGGATGAATTCGACTTCTTTGGAGAATCGATCAACAACCACTAGGATTGAGTCGAATCCATTTGATTCAGGAAAATCTGTCATGAAGTCTGCACTGATGTGTTCCCATGGAAGATCCGGAACTTCCAATGGTAGTAACTTTCCAGCAGGTGCAGTATTGATGCCTTTGAAACGTGCGCATCTATCGCAACGAGATACGTAATCTTTGACAAGTGTGGGCATTCCAGGCCAGGTATAGCTACGCTGTAGCAGTTCTAGGGTTCGATCTATTCCTGGATGTCCAGCTACAGGAATGTCATGATGTAGACGTATAATTTCCATGCGAAGATCCTGATCATTCGGCACGAAGATCCGATTTTTCTTGTCATAGAGAAGTTCGTCCTTTTCTGTGCAGATGCCATGTTGCTTGCAAAGCTTGATGGCTTCTGATTCGCGAACTTTCCATGTTGCTTTCTTTATTTTTTCTAGAATGTCGTCGTTATCTGTGGCTATGTGCACTGATGTAGCAGCTATTCGTTCTGGAGGGATGACTAAGACTTGCTTATTGTCGTCTTCGATTCCTTTTGCGTGGTCTTCTCTTCGAGAGAGAGCATCGGCTTTTCCCATTTGTGATCCGGCTTTATGGATCCATTTGAAATTGAAACGAGAGAGGTACTGTGACCATCTGGCTTGTCGTCTGTTTAGATCTTGCCGTTGCATAAACCATTGAAGGTTCGCATGATCGTTCCAAATTTCAAATTCCTGTTTTGCACCTTCTAGGTATTGTCTCCATTGTTCTAGACTTCGGATAACGCTCAGCATTTCCTTGTCTGCAATTGGGTAGTTACGTTCTTCTGGGGACATGGAGTGTGATGAGAATGCGACAGGATGCCATATGCCATCTTGTTCTATAGATAGAACGGCACCAGTTGCAAAATTAGATGCATCGGTTTCTAGGCGGAATTTCTTGTCATTGTCTGGGAATGCAAGAATGGGAGCCGTGGTGAATTTTCCTTTTAGCGTGTCAAACGATTCTTGTTGTGGTTCCTTCCATGAGAAAGGAGTGTCTTTCTTGGTAAGGTCATTCAGGGGTCGTGCGACTTGTGCATAATCCTGAATAAAACGGCGATAGAAGTTTGCTAATCCTAGGAAGCTTCTAACTCCTCGGACGGTAGTCGGAGTTGGCCATTCGGTGATTGCCTTGACTTTGTCATCGTCCATTTTGATACCTTGTGGAGTTATTGTCATGCCAAGGAATTCAACTTCTTTGGTGTGAAAGTGACACTTTTCTGGTTTGACGAATAGGTCATTCTCTTCTAGACGTGAGAGGACTTTGAGAACTATTTTGGCATGTTCCTTTATGTCATCTGTCTTTGTAAAGATCAAGATGTCATCGATGTAAACAACTACGGCGTCTTCCATGTCTGCAAATAATTCGTTCATCATTGTTTGGAAGGTCGCTGGGGAGTTGCAGAGACCAAAATACATGACTAGTGGTTCGAAAGATCCTCTATGACAAACGAAAGCGGCTTTCCATTCATCGCCTTCTTTGATTCGGATGTTGTTGTAACCCCATCTGAGATCCATCTTGGTAAATAGTTTAGCTCCTTTTAGCTTATCGACCAATTGGGAAATCAGGGGTAGCGGATAATTGTTTTTCACTGTGTGTTCATTGAGATATCGGTAATCCTGTACCATGCGCTTCTTGCCATCTTTCTTTGGAACAAAGAACACAGGGGATGTCTGTGGGGATGTGGAACGGCGGATGTATCCTTTTTGGAGTTGATCATCAATGAACGCACTGACTTCTTCTTGTTCCTGTGGAGATAGAGGGATCAATCGGCCTTTCTTTGGCACGAAAGATTCTTTGAGATCTATGGCGTGATCCCATGGTTTACGTGTGGGCATGCGCTCGGATTCTTTCTTCTTGAAAAGGTGGATGAACTTGTGATAAAATTGGGGGACAAAATCTTCCGGGGTTTCCTCTGGTAATTTATCCTTTTCGGGGATTTCTTTCTTGAGCGCGTAGACGTGATTTAATGCCACACGTTCTTGTTCTTCTATCTGCCGTGAGAACGAAGATTTCTGTTGGAGATCTCGACAAGTCCATGGACAGCGTGTCATGGATACTTTGCCTCGTGACCAATCTATTTCCGGATTATGGTTCTTTAGCCATGTGTATCCTAGAATAACCTGATTCTTTCCAAGATTGGTTACTTCAGCTGTTGTCTTCTCACGATGTCCTTGGTAGTCGATGATTATTTCTGCATAGTGTGTGATGTCTCCTGCAGAGTTTCTACTTCCGTCGACATTGTACACTGCTAGTTGGTGCCTGAGAGGCGAAAGGGGTAATTTGAGCTTCTTGGTCCAAGATTTGTCGATGAAGATAGTGTTAGCACCTGAGTCCAGCAGGGCTTCTGCGGGTGTGAACTGTTTGCTATTAATGGGTGCTATGCTGATGGATAGGGTAATCTCTCTGGAATTGTTCCCACGAATACGGATTTGGTCTGGGATTTCGTTGTCTATTGTTTTAACGGAATTAAGCACCGGTTTCAAGTCCCGGCCGAGCTCACTTGAATGAGACCCCGTTAGACTATTGTTAGATTGTTTCTTGTTAGCTTTGGCGACCTGGACACCCAGTTTGTCTAGATTGCTTTGGCTTTTCCCTTGCCTTCTTCCTCTGTTTCAAGGAAGGAGGCCTTCATCTTGTCGAATTCCAATTGTGAATCGTGAGATTCTTCAGGGTCTGAGTTCAAGGTTCGAGCTTGGCATGTGCTCTTTCCTTTGTAGTTCCTACAATTGTTCTTGTGTTCACCTCGTGACCATCCACAGTTTCGGCAGCGTGTGGAAGGTTGTTTACAATCACGTGCGAGGTGTGGTCCAAGACAATTATAGCATTTGCCTCTTAAGGAAGTTCTATTTGCAGCACCAATGTCCATAGGTGCGCCTCGACCTGGTTGTATTCCATATTCGGTGAACCTTGGCTGAGGTGGCGGGCGCGAGTTACTCTGGTGTGACGTACTCCCAGAATAGGGTCGGAACGGATTTCCTGTGGATCGTTCTAATCTCATTCTTTCGTATTCTTTTCCAATGGTTACGTAGTCATCTAGGAGTTCTTGCACGGTATTGGCCCGGGTCATATTTAGGGCTTGTTGTTGATAAATGCGGAAGTCAACTGCCTTTCTTAGTATGGTTAGACCGTGCTCTTCTGAGATTCCTGATTCTTGGAAAAGGATGATGAAGAGTTGTGAGAACGAATGGATATCCATGGATCCTTGTTTGAGAGCTTCTAGCTTCTTCAAACTTTCGTGCGCTAGAACCTCTATCTGGAAGAAGCCTCGGACTTTGGCTTCTAATTCGGCTAAAGTTAGCCAGGCGGCGTCTCCTGGACGGGCCGGAGGTGTTCCTACTGGAATTTCGGAATTCCTTTCACATGCTTCTAATGTTAGGAGTGCGAACCTGGATGCTTTTCCATTCATCCGTGAGAGAATTGCCACGGTGCGGAGTTGATTTGTGTCCCAAGTTTGTTGAGCAGCCCATAACTTGGTTCGGAGCCACCATAATCGGAAGGCGGGGCGGTTTCCGTCCCAATAGCCTGGGTCAGCAATCTTCTTGGTAACATCTCTCTTTCTTTCTGCATTGGCATTTGTTTGTTCTAAAGTTAGCGCGTTGAGCGCGTCAATGAGGTCTTGTACGTCATTTCCGTGAGACATGTTTATTTATGTTTTCGTGAGAGTTTTCTAGCTTGTTTGAGTAAACGAGAATGGGGAGAGTCCTTAGGATATGCGTTAGGGAGCTTTCGTTGAGCGAGTTTGGTAATAGAAGATTGAAAACGTTGACGTTTTTCTTTAGTAAGTTTGGTATGTCTGTTTACACAGTCCAGTGTGCTAGTTCTCTGGTTCAGGAGCGGGTAACTCAGCAGAAGGATTCCTTCTTTGGTAAGGAGGAGGTGCGGTGCGATCGGCAATAGAAATGCCGTAAACGGAAAATTGGTTTACGCGAGGTAAATTTCGTGGAGCAGGAAAATATGAATGATCCGACGCTTCTGATTCTTCTCTTTGAGAATGAGGAGGGGAAATATTTGTTTGATTGGCTGGGGTTGGAGGTCTGACTCTGACTGGAATAGGTTCTTCCTCTTCTTCTTCTTCTTCTTCTGACTCTTGTTCTACTTCTTGTTCAGGGGCTTGTTCAGGGGCTACAGGATATATTGCAAAGGTTGTATAGACTATTTCACAGGAACCGTTGAGGTTTCCTGAGACTACTTGATGGCCTAAGATAAGGTAGATGGCCGTAAGGGCGTAGGGGAGGTAGTAGTACCCTAATCCTAATTGCCCTAGTAGCGAGGCGAGAGCGAGGAGTAGTACTTTTGTAGGTACGGTCTTTTCTATGTACCTTACGCTTCTTCCTTTTCTCTGTAGTCTGACCCCGTTCTGGTGGTAGGTCAGTTCCCGATCGGCGATTCGGAAGAGCAGATCCTTCGCCAATAATCTCCTCTGGTGTGGCCCTGAGAAAACGTCGAGATAGAGCCCAACGTTGATCTGGTGGAGTGTGTGGTGAGACGTGTTGGAAATAGTGGATTAGGAAATGGATCCTACTTTGGATGGAGAATTGGGGAACCGGTTCAAAGGCAGCCGGTTGGAAGCGGGGTCCTAGGGGAGCCCAGTCAACTGGCTCGGCAAGTTCGGGGGGAGGCTGCTGGAACGGGTAGAAGGGATCGAATCTGTCCCTGTACTCTACAATATGGTTCTCGACTTCGGGATCGAGAGGGTTCTGACGAGGCTGGTTAGACCTTGGGTCTCGAGTGGGTAACGGGATTCTTACAAGGAGTTGCAGACGACCGAGGAGGTCAGCGGGATCAAAGCGTGAGTAGGGGCCGACGCTCCCACGAGCAGGGCTAGGTGAGCGAGAAAGGGGAGTGTCGGGTTGTGGGATGATTTCTTGGTCGTTGGGGTCTGGGACCCAATCTCTAAGACGTCCGGTGACGGGGTCGTGGGTTTCAAAGATGTCGTACCCGGGGTAAGTGATATTAGTGCGGACTGGTGGGTAAGTGTTGCGGAACACTAGGGGTGAGCCTTTGTCAGTTATCGTCCTCGACCTTATCTAAAGGGAGGTTCTTACTCTTTGCTATTTCAAGTACTAGTTTCAAGTTTCTAGATCAAGTGGTTCGGCTTGCAGGTAGCTAATCTGCAAGGGGAAGGTTAGTATAGTCTTGTTCTAATGAAACACTCAACAACTCACCTAGAGCGCTGAAGTGCTGTGTCAGAACAGTAAAGGTAGTCAGGCAAGTGGAGAGCTGATGAGGAGAACTCCAGGAGAACAAGACTGAGGGGGACGCCCTTCAGACTCCTGGTTTATATACTATTGGTGTGTTTGTACCTATTTGGTATGAACCTTAACTACTAGCCAATAGCAAAAGTAGAGCGTACAGCAATGCGCAGCAAGCACAGCAATGCGCAGTAAGCTGAGTAAGAACAATAGAAATGATGAGTAAGGATTGACTGCGGCGCAGCAATCTTAGTAAGAAAAGTAATCAGGAATGAGTAAGCAAGAGTAAGCATGTATGAGTAAGCGGAAAGATGGTCCGTGTCACGTGACAAGTGTCAGGTGATCAGGTCACGTGATCAAGTCACGTGACTATTGTACAAGATATTCGACTAAGTCCAAAAGTAAAGCTGAGTCAAGTAAAAGCATAGTGAAGTAAGTAAAAGTGTAGGATAAGAAAGGTAAGAAATGTACCGTTTGTAACAGATATATACAACACTGACAGAAAGAGGATAGCCTTTGCCCTCTCCTATATAACCAAGGGCTCTGCTGCCACCTGGGCTGCAACGACCCGCAACCAGGCCATTACTGGTACTACTGTTATGCTCGGAACATGGGATGCATTCATCCAAGAATTTAAAGCTGCATTTGAATACCACAATACCAAGGGAGATGCTATTGCCTGGCTCTCTACCAAGCACATGACTCTTATGAAAGGAGGCATCTATAAGCCCTCACTTTCCAAATATACCTCTCTGTTCTACAACTGCATTGTGCAGTTGTAGATCACTGATGAAGATGTTCTCATCAGATATTTCTCTGCTGGCATTCCTTCTGCATTAATGTGACAAATCTACTCCATGGATACAGTTCTCACCACTATCAATAACTGGTACAAACAAGCCACCCAATTCCAGACCCAGTGGGAACAAGCTGACGAGATTCCGTCTTGCAACAAGAATACCACCTGTACCTTCCACCTCTTCTTAGAGACTGCTGCTATCTCTTCCTCTTCTAAAGATCCCAACATCATGGATGTTGATGCCATCCACATACCTAAACTCACTCCTGAAGAACGAAAACGCTGTCAGGAGAAAGGACTCTGCTTCCACCACCGAAAGGCCAGATACCACTCCCTTAACTGCCTGGAATACTCAAAGAAACCCGGAAAGGTCCAGAAAGTGAAAGAAGAGATACCCGCTTTGATTGAGTTGGAAGAAGAAGAAGAGGAGACTACCATCAGAAGGGTTACCTTTACCCAGAAGGATTTTTAGAAAGGGGAGTTCCATCAATGCAAACTTCCCCTACTTGCTGTGCCCATGTATTATTATCTAGATTAACTCCATCTATGTAAATCTTGCCAGTTAATTGTTCCCTTGCACACAATGAAAGCTGTTGAAACCCATGCACTGATCAACAGTGGAGCTGACATCTCCTGCATTGACTGGGGATTTGTGCAAAAGCACAAACTTCCTACTACCTAACTCAAAGAACCAATTTGAGTCTAGAACATTGACCAATTCACAAACAAAGGAGAAACCATTCTCTATACCACCGACCTATTCCTTTATATGAAAGGAATTGCTATGAAGGTCCTCCTCCACGTCATGAACTGCGGAAGCAAAAATGTGATTCTAGAGATCCCATGGCTTCATAAAACCAATCCCTCCATCGACTGGTTATGACATACCATCACTATTGCAGAGAATGTAGATGAGTCCCAAGAACTCTATACCATGCATATTTCTGCATGCCAAACTAATGAACAAAAGTTCATTGGACCCCCGCCACCCCTGCGACATACCCTCATTACCCTTGAAGTCAACACCAAGTTGTACGACTACCTCAACTTTGAAGAAGAGTCGACTCTCCTCACATGCACCAATGATAACCATATTATTGACCAAATGATCCACTATGGATCCCACATCATCTCTCATACTACCATTGCCAAACTTACCAAGGCAACAGAACTTGCTTTGGCTGCCAAATTGGCCAAGCCAAAACCTACACTCCCAAAGGAGTACTTCAAGTTTGCTTCAGTCTTTGATGAACCCTCCATGGGTCACCTTCCCCCTTCCAGGACATATAATCATGAGATCAACCTAAAGGAATTCTTCATCCCCAAGATAGGGAAACTATACCCCATGTCTACAGATAAGAAGAAAGCCACTGAGGACTTCCTTGAGGAAAACCTTCACATGGGCAAAATCCATCCATCCAATTCTCCCCAAGCCTTTCTCTTCTTCTTCATCAAAAAAAAGGATGGAAAGCTCCACCTCTATCAGAACTATTGATACCTAAATGAACATACCATCTGCGATACATATCCCTTTCCTCTGATTGGCAACCTTGTTGATAAACTCAAGGACGCCAAAGTGTTCACCAAATTTGATATCAGATGAGGTTACAACAATGTTTGTATCAAGGATAGTCATCAATGGAAGGATGCTTTCCTTATCCACAAGGGGCTCTATGAACCAATGGTGATGTTTTTCAGAATAACGAACTTACCTGCCACTTTCCAACATTTTATAAACGACTCTTTTAGGAACATGATCACTGAAGGATAGCTTATTATCTACATGGACAATCTCCTTATCTTCTCCTCTGACAATAACTCACACACAGAACACACCCAACAAGTTTTACAATGTATGCAAGAACTCGACCTCCATCTCTGCCTTGAAAAATGCAACTTTGCCATTAACAAAGTAGAATACCTCGGAATGATTGCCTGCCCCGGCGAACTTGCCATGGATCCCATCAAGCTGGATAGAATTGCCGCATGGTCCACCCTCTCAATGCTCAAACAAGTCTGCTCATTCCTTGAATTTGCCAATTTCTATTGGTGTTTCATCCCTAACTACTCTCTCGTAGCATGACCCTTGCTTGACCTCACCAAGAAAGACCACCATTGGGACTGGACACCCAAATGTCAGTCCACCTTCAATGATCTGAAATGTTTATTTTAGCAGAAACCTATGTTATGCCTCCCCGACCTCACCACCCCCTTCGCCATTGCCACCAATACCTTGAAGTTTGCGTCGGGTGGCATTCTATTACAAACTGATGCCAATGGAGAATGGCACCCCTGTTCATATCTCTCATAGTCCTTTGGAGATGCTGAGAGAAACTATGATATCTACAACCATGAACTCCTCACAATACTCTACACCCTAAAAGCCTAGAGACACTATCTTCACAGCTCTCCCTTCCCCATTCAAGTCTTTACCAATCATAAGAACCTGACTTACTTCCATGAACCCAGGAATCTTAACCGTCGACAAGCCTGCTGGCTCCTCAACCTTGCAGACTTCAACTTGAAACTGATCCATGTCCCAAGCTCTACCCTGAATGTACCTGATATCCTCTCTCAGTGTTATGACCATATGCCCAAGTATGACAATGACAATGCCAGCACCACACTCCTCCTATCTTCACTCTTTGTTCACATGATTGATGCCACCATGAGAACTCACATTGACACCTATGGAAAGAAAGACCCTTTCCTGATAACCACTCTTCAGGCCATAAACAGTAAAATTTCCCCTCCATTCTACTCTTGTCTTGCTGGCTGGCAACTCCAAGACAGCATCCTCACTTACCAAGAATGCATCTACATGCCCCAGAATGAGAAACTCTATCATGACATCGTTAAACGTTGCCATGATCACCACACTGCTAGACATCTAGGATACCTTAAAACCCGCCAACTAGTCACTGAGGAATTCTGGTGGCCAGGCCTAGCTCAATTCATACACAAGTACATAGAAGGCTACAGAATCTGCCAACAGACCAAGGCAAACACATATCCCACCACCCCTCCCTTATCTCCAATCAAATCCTATGCCCACTGTCCATTCCAGCAAATCTCCTGCAATCTAATCACAGATCTCCCTTTCTCTTCTGGCTTCAATTTTCTTTTGGTCGTCGTTGACCATGGGCTTACAAAGGGGGTAATTCTTTGCCCTACCAAGAAAACTATCACTGCTGAAGGAGTAGCTGATCTATTTTTCCACAAGGTCTTCCTCTGATTTGGACTTTATGACAAGATCATCAGTGACAGAGGCCCTCAGTTTACCTTTGAATTCACCAAAGAACTTGGCCATCTCCTCAGATACAACCTCTTCCTCTCCACTGCATACCACCTACAGTCTGATGGAGAAACGGAGTACGTCAACCAGGAAGTAGAGACCTATTTACAGATCTACTGTGGAGACAATTCCACCTCATGGGCTGATTCTATTACTCACGCCGAATTCACTCACAATCATAGAACTTATTCCGTTACTGAAAAATCCCCATTCTATCTGATAATGGATTATGAACACTATGCCCTGCCCTCTGTCCTCTGAGACCACCATCCCTACTATTGAAACCTGCCTCAAGGTGCTTCTTGCTGCCCGAGAAAAAGCCCTTGCCACCCACGAGTTAGCCAGACAAGTGATGATCATGGTGTGCAAAACTCCGGTCTACCGAACGGAAGCTTCATGCTTCCTACTAGGAAGGCCAGGATGTGAGGGGGGTGACCCGCTCGCGTCATGCCATTGATAAGTGTTGAAAGGTAGAGGTGATAAACCCCAACTACCGCAGCGCTAGACTACACAGAGGAAGGTGTATACTTACTTTAGCGTTTAGGCTTAGTAGACACACGATGTGGTAGCAGTAAAAGAGCTATATAAACTCAGACAGACTGAGTATGAAATAAGTAGTGTACACAGATATGGTAAACTACTGTCTCACAATACAAGATAAATACTTGTACGTTCAATACTCCCCCATGCTTAATATCGCTAGTATATGCAAGCATAAGAGGAATGTATATTTTGTATAGTGCGTAGTCTAATCGGCGCTGTAGACTTGTAGACCTAAAAGCTCTCTAAACTTTTCAAATTTGATAAACCCTAGATTCTTAGTAAAGATATCTGCTGGGTTATCTTGTCCTTCTATGTAGAAGAGCTCGATCTCTTTGTCTTCAATCACATTGCAGATAGAATGATATCTAATGTGAATGTGATGGTTCTTTTTCTGATTTACAGGATTTTGTGCAGTAAAAATTGCACCCTCATTATCACCACAAAGAGGAATGGGTTTTAATTTATATCCAAGTTCCAGCATCATTTGTTTTACGCCAATGATTTGGTCTGTACAGTTAGACAGTGAAATATATTCTGCTTCAGTAGAAGACTTTGCTATAACCTTCTGAAGGTACAAGTTCCACATGAAAGCAGCATTCGCAAGCTTCAGGAAATATCCTGTCTGCAAGTATAAAGTCTCTAGATCAGCTCCCCAATCAGAGTTGGAGAAACCAATGAGACCTCTATCTTTGCTACCACCATATACTAGAGCGTATTTACGAGTACCTTTGAGGTATCTCACGATGTAGTAAGCTTTGTCTAGGTGCTCTTTGGACGGATTCGCAGATTGTCTCGCAAGTTGAGTAACTGCATACACAATGTCCGGTTGAGTGCCTAGCATAATGTATAGCAGGGATCCAATGACTACCTGAAAATGTGTCCGTAATTCAGTGTCTACAAGATCAGTATTCCTGTTTGGATAGTATCCCTGTGATAAAGGGATGCACGCGTGCTTTGCATTTGTCATGCCACATCGCTCTATTACCTTGTCAAGATAATCGCATTGATCTAAGGAGATCAAGTGCTTTGATCTATCATGGTGAATCTTCATACAAAGGAATTCATTAGTTTCATCAAGATCATGACAATCCCATTTTTTCATGAATTTAGCTTTGAGTTGATCAACCTCAAGCTTTTTGGGACTGCAGAAAAATGCGTCGTCTACATATACAATGTTACAAACAGTACACTTCTTACCTTTCTTATCCTACACTTTTCCTTACTCATCTACGCTTTCACTTGACTTACTCTTGCTTTTGGACTTAGTCGAATATCTTGTACAATAGTCATGTGACTTGATCACGTGACCTGATCACATGATACTTGTCACGTGACACGGACTATCTTTCCACTTACTCATATATGCTTACTCTTCATTACTCATTCTTGATTACCTTTCTTACTAAGACTGCTGCACTGCAGTCTATTCTTACTCATCACTTCTATTGTTCTTACTCAGCTTGCTACGCAAAGCTATGCCTAACTGCGCATTGCTGTATGCTCTACTTACGCTATTGGCTAGTAGTTAAGGTTCATACCAAATAGGTACAAACACACCAATAGTATATAAACCAGGAGTCTGAAGGGTGTTCCCCTCAGTCTTGTTCTCCTGGAGTTCTCCTCATCAGCTCTCCTCTAGCCTGACTACCTCTATTGTTCTGATCAAAGCACTTCAGCACTCTAGGTGAGTTGTTGAGTGTTTCATTAGAACAAGACTATACTAACCTTCCCCTTGCAGATTAGCTATCTGCAAGCTGAACCAACTTGATCTTGAAACTAGTAAACCAAGTACTTGAATCGATAAAGAGTAAGAACCTTCCTTTGGATAAGGTCAAGGGTGATAACTGACAAGGCTCACCATCTAGTGTCTCACCGTGAAGAATCCCCCATCATCAACGTCTGGTATTTTGAAGGCCGCCCCATTGAAAGGCTCTCCTTGGTCGATCCCAACGACCACGAGATTATCCCACAACCAGACACCCCTCTGTCCCACTTTCCTAGTCCAGCCCACGGAAGCATAGGACCTTATTCCTGCTTCAACCCCGCCGACCTACTCAGTTGTCTCCAACTCCTTGTAAGAATCCCATTACCCCCTAGAGACCCAAGGTCTAACCAACCCCATTAGAACCCTCTTGACCCCGAAGTTGAGAACCATATTAGGGAATATAGGGATAGATTCGATCCCTTCTATCCATTCCAACAACCGCCTCTCAAACTCGCCGAGCCAGTTGACTGGTCCCCCCTAGGACCCCGCTTCTAACCGGCTAACTTTGAACCAGTTCCCCAGTTCTCGATCCAAAGTAGGATCCACTTCCTTATTCACTATTTCCAACACGTCTCACCACACACTCCACCAGATCAACATTGGGCTTTATCTCGACGTTTTCTCAGGGCCACACCAGAAGAGATTATTGGTGAAGGATCTGTCCTTCCAAATCGCCGATCAGGAACTGACATTCCACCAGAACGGGGTCAGACTACAGAGAAGAGGAAGAAGAGAAAGGTACATAGAAAAGACAGTACCTATAAAAGTACTACTCCTCACTCTCGCCTCGCTACTCGTGCAACTAGAATTAGGATACTTGTACCTCCCATACATCCTCATAGGGGCCTACCTTACCTTAGGCCATCAAGTAGTCTCAGGAAACCTCAACGGTTCTTGTGAAATAACCTATATTACTTTTGCAATCTATTCTGTAGCCCCTGAACAACAAGTAGAACAGGAGTCAGAAGAAGAAAGAGAAGAAGGACTTGAACTTGAGGAACAACAAGAGGAAGAATCTATTCCAATTAGGATAAGATCTCCTACTCCATTTAATCAAACAAATATTTCTCCTCCTCATTCTCAAAGAGAAGAATCAGAAGCATCGGAACATTCGTATTTCCCTACTCCACGAAATTTACCTTGCATAAATCAATTTTCCATTTATGGCATTTCTGTTGCTGATCACGCCGCACTGCCTCCTTACCAAAGAAGGAATCCACTTGATGAATTACCCGGTCTTGAATCATCTACTGAAGAGTGATGCACTGGATTGTGTAAACAGACACAGTAAACTTACGAAAGACAAAAAAACAACATTTCCAATCCTCTATTACCAAGCTTGCTCAACGTAGACTCTCTAACACATATCCAAAGGACTCCCCTTATTCTCGATTACTTAAACAAGCCAGACAACTCTCACAAAAACATAAATAAACATGTCGCTTACTCTAGATGTCAACAATCTCATTAATGCGCTTAACATGCTAACTTTAGAACAACAAACTGCTAATACAGAAAGAAAGAAAGATGTCACCAAGAAAATTGCCAACCCAGGCTATTGGGATGGAAACCAACCCTCTTTCCATTTATGGTGGCTTCGAACCAAGTTATGGACTGCACAACAAACTTGGGACACGAATCAACTCCGCACCGTGGCAATCCTCTCACGGATGAATGGAAAGGCATCTAGATTTGCACTTCTAACATTAGAAGCATGTGAAAGAGATACCTTAACCCTAGTAGGAGTACCGCCTGTCGCTAAAGGAGATACAGCATGGCTAACTCTAGCCAAACTAGAGCACAGAGTCCGAGACTTCTTCCAGATAGAAGTTCTCGCCCACGAAAGTTTGAAGAAGCTAGAAGTTCTCAAATAAGGAACTATGGACATCAATTCGTTTGCACAGCTCTTTACTATTCTTTTTCAAGAATCAGGAATCTCAGAGGAACATGGTATTACCATACTGAGAAAGGCAGTTGACTTCCGCATTTATCAACAACAAGCCCTGAACATGAGACGTCTTAATATGGTACAGGAACTCATAAATGATTATGTGACCATTGGAAAAGAATATGAGCGGATGAAACTAGAAAGGTCCATCAGAAATCCATTCCATACCTATTCTGGAAATAGCTCTTATCAGAACACTTCTTGGCCGCCACCTCAACCAAAGTTTACCGAATACGGATTACAACCAGGTCGAGGTGCACCCATGGACATTGGTGCCGCAAATAGACCTTCCTTAAGAGACAAATGCTATAATTGTCTTGGACCTCATCTCGCCCACGATTGCAAGCGACCCTCCACACGCTGTCGGAGCTGTGGCTGGTCATGAGGTGAACACAAGAACAATTGCAGAAACAATAAAAGAAAGAGCACATGCCAAGCTCGAACCTTGAATTCAGACCCTGAAGAATCTCACGATTTACAATTGGAATTTGATGAGATGAAGGCTTTTTTCCTTGAAACAGAGGAAGAAGACAAGGGAAAAGCCAAAGTGGTCTAGACAAACTGAGTGTCCAGATCGCCAAAGCTAACAAGAAACAATCTAACAATAGTCTAACGGGGTCTCATTCAAGTGAGCTCGGCTGGGACTTGAAACCGGTGCTTAATTCTGTTAAAACAATAGATAACGAAATCCCAGAACAACTTCGCATCCGTGGAAATAATTCCAAAGATATCACCTTATCTATCAGCATAGCTCCTGCTAATAGCAAGAAGTTCACACATGCAGAAGCCCTGCTGGATTCAGGTGCTAATACGATCTTTGTAGACAAATCTTGGGCTGAAAAGTGTAAATTACCACTTTTACCTCTTCGGCATCATCTACCAGTATACAATGTCGACAGAACTAGGAATTCCGCAGGAGACATTACGCACTATGCAGAAATAATCATTGACTACCAAGGACATCGCGAAAAGACAATAGCCGAAGTAATCAATCTTGGAAAGAATCAGGTTATCCTAGGATACACATGGCCAAAGAACCATAATCTGGAAATAGATTGGTCACAAGGCAAAGTAGCCATGACATGTTGTCCATAGACTTGTCAAAATCTCCAACAGAAATCTTTGTTCTCACGGCAGATAGAAGAACAAGAACGTGTGGCATTAAACCTCATCTACACGCTCAAGAAAGAAACTCCTGAAAAGGGTAAATCACCTGAGAAAACCCCGGAAGAACTTGTTCCCCAGATCTATCACAAGTTCATTCACCTTTTCAAGAAGAAAGAATCCAAGCGTATGCCCACATGTAAACCATGGGATCATGCCATAGATCTCAAAGAATCTTTCGTGCCAAAGAAAGGCCGATTAATTCCTCTATCACTGCAGGAACAAGAAGAAGTCAGTGTATTCATTGATGATCAACTTCAAAAGGGATACATTCACCGCTCTACATCCCCACAGACCTCCCCTGTGTTCTTCATTCCAAAGAAAGATGGAAAGAAGTGCATGGTACAGGATTACAGATATCTCAATGAACACACAGTGAAAAACAATTATCCACTACCCCTGATATCCCAATTGGTCGATAAGCTAAAAGGAGCTAAATTATTTACCAAGATGGATCTCAGATGGGGTTACAACAATATCCAAATCAAAGAAGGCGATGAATGGAAAGCTGCTTTCATCTGCCACAGAGGATCTTTCGAACCATTAGTCATGTATTTTGGTCTCTGCAACTCCCCAACAACCTTTCAAATAATGATGAATGAATTATTTGCAGACATGGAAGATGCCGTAGTTGTTTACATCGATGACATCTTGATCTTTACAAAGACAGATGACATAAAGGAACATGCCAAAATAGTTCTCAAAGTCCTCTCACGCCTAGAAGAAAATGACTTATTTGTCAAACCGGAGAAATGTCATTTTTACATCAAAGAAGTTGAATTTCTTGATATGACAATAACTCCACAAGGCATCAAAATGGATGATGATAAAGTTAAGGCAATCACTGAATGGCCAACTCCAACCACAGTCTGAGGAGTTAGAAGCTCCCTAGGATTAGCCAACTTCTATCGCCGTTTCATTCAGGATTATGCGCAAGTCGCATGACCCCTGAATGATCTTACCAAGAAAGACACCCCTTTCTCATGGAAAGAACCACAACAAGAAGCATTCGACATGCTAAAAAAAAAATTCACCACAGCCCCCATTCTTGCATTCCCAGATAATGACAAGAAGTTCTGCTTAGAAACCGATGCATCTAATTTTGCAACTGGTGCCATTCTATCTATAGAACAAGATGGCAAATGGCACCCTGTCGCATTCTCATCACACTCCATGTCACCAGAAGAACGTAACTACCCAATTGCAGACAAGGAAATGCTGAGCGTTATCCGAAGTCTAGAACAATGGAGACATTATCTAGAAGGTGCAAAACAGGAATTTGAAATTTGGAATGATCATGCGAACCTTCAATGGTTTATGCAACGGCAAGATCTAAACAGACGACAAGCCAGATAATCACAGTACCTCTCTCATTTCAATTTCAAATAGATCCATAAAGCCAGATCACAAATGGGAAAAGCCGATGCTCTCTCTCAAAGAGAAGATCATACAAAAGGAATTGAAGATGACAATAAGCAAGTCTTAGTCATCCCTCCAGAACGAATAGCCGCTATATCAGTGCATATAGGCACAGATAGTGATGACATTCTAGAAAAGATAAAGAAAGCAACATGGAAAGTTTGCAAATCAGAAGCCATTAAGCTTTGCAAGCAACATGGCATCTGCACAGAAAAGAACAAACTTCTTTATGACAAGAAAAATCGGATCTTCATGCCGAATGATCAGGATTTTCGCATGGAAATCATACGCCTATATCATGACATTCCTGTAGCTGGACATCCAGGAATAGATTGAACCCTAGAACTACTACAGCGTAGCTATACCTGGCCTGGAATGCCCACACTTGTCAAAGATTACGTATCCCATTGCGATAGATGCGCATGTTTCAAAGGCATCAATACTGCACCTGCTGGAAAGTTACTGCCATTGGAAATTACGGATCTTCCATGGGAACACATTAGTGCAGATTTCATGACAGATTTCCCCGAATCAAATGGATTCAACTCAATCCTAGTGGTTGTTGATCGATTCTCCAAAGAAGTCGAATTCATCCCCTGTACTAAATCTGTCAATGCCCTACAAACAGCTAGACTGTATCTCACACACGTATGGAAGCATCACGGACTTCCTAAAACAATAGTTTCGGACTGAGGTCCACAATTCGTATCACAAGTCATGAAAGACTTATGCAAACGCCTCGGCATTACGCCTAAACTCTCTACTGCACGTCATCCACAAACAAATGGACAAACGGAATGTATGAATAGAGATCTACAACAATATCTCCAACTATTCACCGCTGAAAAACAACACGAATGGTCAGAATGGTTACCCATTGCACAATTCTCGTATAACTTGAAAAAGCAAACTTCCACACAGAAAACACCATTCAGCATTACTCACATGTATGAACCTAAAATAGGAATAGAAAATCACACGACTAAAGCACCCGCTGCTTCTTTACTTGCTGATAAAATTGAACAAACCCTAAAGGAAACAAAAGAAAATCTAGAAAAAGCACAAAAACACATGAAAACCCAAGCAGATAAAAATAGATCAGAAGCTCTGCAATACAAAGTAGGAGACAAGGTTTGGCTTAGCACAGACGGCCTAAAACTCCCATGACCTTCAAAGAAGCTCTCGGAGAAATGGTTAGGTCCATATGAAATTATTAGCTTCAAAGGAAGCAATGCAATTGAACTCCGACTCCCACATACCATGAGAGTGCACAATGTGTTCAATATAGCCAAAGTCAAACCTTACAAAGAACGATTACCCGGACAGAAGGCTGACAAACCAGGGCCAGTGCTAGTCACTGAAGATAGAGATGATGAATATGAAGTTGACTACATAGTAGACTCCAGATTGAGAGGAAAACAACTGGAATTCCTAATTCATTGGAAAGGATAGGACAACACAGATAGAACGTGGGAACCCCAATCAAATCTCGCTAACGTGCCGGATGCAATAAAAGAATTCTATAAAAAGAATCCATCGGCTCCCCGTCTACTCCGTATGAGTCAGGTTGATTTCCAAAAGCTATTCAAACCTTATGAAAACTTCACAGCAACTACTGCAGAAGACAGCTTATATAATCATCATGAAGCAGTATAAAAGACTTGCTGTTTCAGCCTGAACAGACCAGAATTCGTCTCTCCTTCCAGTCATTAGTCGAGCCTCGCTCCTAATAACTCTTCAAGCAACTTCAATCACCACCTCTATAACCCCACCACTACCCTTCATGTCTGCTTTCCCCAACTCCTTCACCCAATTCCATGCTAATGCCATCATCGACGACTATCTCACCCACAACCCTAACGCTGCACATATCGACACCCCTGCTCAAGTCCCATACTTGGCACCTGTACCTTGGTCATGGATCAACTTCGGCCTCCTGATCACCTATATGGTGTCAATTTTCATGCTCTGTGTAGTTCTCCTTGAGAACAGCACATTATTCATTATAGGCATCTTTACCCTAGGGAGTATAATCTCCTTCTTCTTTGGGCTTATGGTCTGGTTGTACGTGCGTGGCTCAATCCGGGACGACAAGGAGATAACATTAGAAATAATGCGTGACACCACTAATGGTCACAATATGTTCAAAGAATTTAGCGTCACGATGCCAGACAAGTACTGGATCGAACAAGAAGGATATAGCTATGAAGTCTACTCTCGTGACTTCAGAGCTAGGGAAAAGGAACAGCACGACGCTCTAATGGAAAGGACCCTACCAGTCCGTCAGAAGAATGAGGCAGAGGCAGCGGCTAATGACCTCAACGGCTGGTCTGGATTCCATCCTACATGGAGCGAAGCTGGAGAAGCTGCAGAAAGTGAAAATGGTAATGATAACGCTACTGTTCATAGTGATATCAATCTCACTACTGCCAACAGCTTTATAGCAGTTTACAATTTCGAGGCATAATGAAGAAAGGTCGTGATTGCCTGGAATGCAATCCATAGAGAGGGGGTAGTGTTACAAATGGTACACTTCTTACCTTTCTTATCCTACACTTTTACTTACCTGTCTATGTTTTCACTTGACTCAGCTTTACTTTTGGACTTAGTTGAATATCTTGTACAATAGTCATGTGACTTGATCACGTGACCTGATCACATGACACTCGTCACGTGACACGGACCATCTTTCTGCTTACTCATATATGCTTACTCTTCATTACTCATTTTTGATTATCTTTCTTACTAAGACTGCTGTGCTGCAGTACATCCTTACTCATCATTTCTATTGTTCTTACTCAGCTTGCTGCGCAAGGCTATGCCTGACTGCGCATTGCTGTATGCTCTACTTATGCTATTGGCTAGTAGTTAAGGTTCATACCAAATAGGTACAAACACACCAATAGTATATAAACCAGGTGTCTGAAGGGTGTTCCCCTCAGTCTTGTTCTCCTGGAGTTCTCCTCATCAGCTCTCCTCTAGCCTGACTACCTCTATTGTTCTGATCAAAGCACTTCAGTGCTCTAGGTGAGTTGTTGAGTGTTTCATACAATGGCATAGACTTTGTCATGTTTGAAGACATATACGCTGATATCCGAATGTATTTTTTCGAAGCCTAAGTCCTTCATCGACGCCTTGAGCTCACGCCACCAAGTAATACCAGCCTGTTTAAGGCCATACAAGGCACGTTGGAGTTGGAGGACTTTGCCAGACATTTCAGATCGGGCAAACCCTTCTGGGATTTCCATGTAGATCTCCTCTATTAGATGATCATATAGATATGCAGATCGCATATCAAGGCCTGAGATGTACCAATCTTCGAGAGCAGTGAGTGCTAGCATCTGTCACATAGTCTCAAATCGAATGACTGGAGAGAAGATCTCATCATAATCAATTCCTTCTTTTTGTTCAAAACCTCTGGTGACCAATCTGGTGCATTTACAACCATTAGTTTTTACATCAAACACCCATCTACACCAAAGTACTTTATGGTTTTTGGGTCTATCGACTACTTGGTAAACTTTGCGTTCTTTGAGCATTTTAAGCTCTTGCATACAAGCTTCACGTCAAAGCTTCTGTTTGTCAGAAGGAAGTTGCAGAAGGTCTTTATAAGACCATTCGCGATAATTGATAATTGGTGCTACTTCATCGCTGTTAAACACACGAGCACACTGTTGAACATACTAAGTATCTACCTATACGTGAGATAGTAGTTTACCTTATCAGTGTACACTACTTAGTTCATACTCAGCTCGTCTGAGTTGATATAGCTCTTTTACTGCTACTACATCTGTGAACACTAAGCTTAACAGCAAAGTAAGTACACAGCTTCCTCTGTGTGGCTTCATACTACGGTAGTAGGGACTGTGTCCCCTCTACCAGGCTGTTATTTCAATAGGTTATGAGCCCTGCCAGCAGTGTAAAAACCCTGGCAGTAAACCTACCCACTGCTAAGATGACGACGCGACTGGCTAATACCTCGCTCTGAATCAAAGCAAATACCTGGACCATGATGCAATTATGTCGCTCTTAGTCCATGGTATAAAGTCTCATGTTCAGATTTGCTTTAAGCAATCCTTACTGCGATTTGAATTGACCTTTACGGGGTTGCTATGTTGGTATGGTTCAATAGGCTCTGACTGTGAACTTCTTAGCTTTTCTAATCATTCTTTGAGATATGAGGCTAATGCATCTGCCTACAGAACCAAACCCTCAAAACAATAAACCCCCAATCCATTCTCATATCAATAATATCTACTTCCAAGGATGTCACCTCTGCCTTCAGATTTGTCCCCACTCTTGATGGAATGAACTACCAGTGCTGGTCTGCAAAGATCAAGACTTACTTGCAGGCCAACCAGTGCTTTTATGTGATGAAGAAGTCTGCCGATGCCGATGACAATGATTGGGAAAAGAACACTGAGAAGGCGATCAAAATCATGAAGATGAAGATGACTGACGCTCTCTAGCACTGTGACAATGCCAAGTTACTATGGGACAGCATCGAGGCTGAGTATGTGAAGGCTTTCCTCGCTACTGTCTATGGTGTATACAATAAACTTCACGATATTTCCTTCCCATTCAACAATCATCCCGGTCTCACTTTTTCTGCTATCTGTGACAAGTTTGCACGTCTCGCGGACTATCAGTTCTCTATTGCGGAACACACAGATTCTCCTCCTCCTCTTAAAGATATACAAGATACCTTACATGACCTCATTCACACAGTTCCTCAATGTGAGATCAGGGGAATGTACAAAACTGGTCAAGAAAATTTGCCAGATCACCACTATGGCTGCAGATGGTACCGTCACCACTAAAGCCAAACTATATGAAGAACCAGGTGAACTCACGATCAGCATCGTGGAGATTGAGGAAAATGTCATGCTCTCATGGCAGCACTACGTCACGACTTGTAAGGTCAGAAACAATAGAGAGAATATGCAGTCGGTTTCTAACAACCAAATATCTGTAGTGAAGAACAAAGAGAGAGATCCCAACTTCTCTCAGCAGCAGCAGCAACGTCAACAACAACAATCCTGATTGTAGGATGACAACGTGCTGAAGGAGAAGAAGAGAGGAGGTTGCTCAGCCAAAGGAAAGGCCAAGCAAAACAAATACAACAAGCAGCACAAGGAGACTCACCTGCACTTTGCGCAGAAAGAGTCCTTTGCATTTACTTTGTGGCAGCCACCTGTCACGATCACCCCCACCTCCACTTCCTTCACCACGTCCGTTGAGGACCCACAATGACTCACTCATACCCTCAGCATCCAGCACTTTGGCCCTCCTGCTTTCAAGCATACGCAGAAAGCAATCAATCTCACTTGCCGGATTGGGTGTACACCTACTCCACAAACACTGCACCACCTCAATAAGGTAGCAAACCAGATCGAACAATTCAATCCAATACCCGAAGTCTACGATCGACCTGCCAAACGCCCACACCTCATAGAGTGCATCAATTGCTCTACACTGGTCACCAGCATTGTGGAGCTACCTGAAGATGAAGTCACCATTGTATCGCTGCTGCCGTCTCTTGCCCTCTCATCATCAATATCCTCTGCCGCTATCTCCGCTCCCGTGGTCAACATACCACACTATTGTGGAAACAACACCTTTGGTGTTGAAATTGATTACATTCCTTCCACCCCAGATGAAGACTCCGTCTCTCTGGGAGATCACGACATAGATGAGTATATATCTCATTTCTATGACCCAACGATAAGTGATGATGAAGAGCTTAATAAGCTCAAGAATTGTTACTTCAATTTCTACCAGAACAATATAGACATGGACACTGAGTACGTCTTCAGTTCCTCGCGTCTGACCACTAACTCACAGCTTCCCTATTCACAGGAGTATGTAGAGTACATATTATCATGTGCGTTAGATAGCGACTGGAATGAAAAGATTTCTATGTCAGAGATTGAGTCCAAAAATTGTGAGATGTATTTGAATTCAAAGACTGAGTACCCAGATGATATCTGGATCCTCGATTCTGGTGCATCATCATACTTTACGTTTGATATGTCCGATTTCTCTGAGTACAAGGGATATGACAAGCCTTGCCCTGTGCGAACAGCAGCTGGTCCAACCTACACTCTAGGAGAAGGTACCATCATCATTGAGTATAAAAATCTTAAAAATGAAAGCTCGATTATGCGACTTACACCAATTATATACATGCCTAACTCAGGTATGAAACTAGTATCATTAGGTATCATTCTTAAGGACAAGAACATGTATGTTAAGTCACATGGAATATACTTTGACATATGTCATCATCAAAAGTGATCTCCAATCCTTCAATTCCATATGCATCCGGGATCTACAATATATATGATGTGTGCAGATATAATTCATCCACAGCGCAATCAGATTGCCTTGCTATATGCGACAGATTATCATCTGATACATTGTTCCTTTCGACATGCTTCAAAAGAAGTAATTAAACATGCTCAGAAACACCTGAAATATTTCCCTGCGGTTAATACACCTGCAGAAGATCATGTTTGTCCTGGCTGCCAACTAGGCAAACAACCAAATTGGCCTTTTCCACCTATGGAGAGATGCACTTCTAAAGCATTTGAGCTGATTCATTCAGATCTTAAGTCTTACGAAGTGGAATCGTATTATAAGAAGAAATATATTATTATCTTTTATGATGATTATTCTTCAATGTCTTGGATAAAGCTGCTGCAAAATAAAAATGACGCACTGCCTGCAACAAGACAGTTTATTAAATATGTCTATACCCAATAGAACAGCCAAATTAAAGGCTGGATGTCCAATGCCGGGGAGAAATATAAATCTCATACATTTGACAAGATGCTTCGAAATGAAGGCATAGAGATATTTCAATCTGCCCCTTATGCACATCAGCAAAACGGCAGAGCCAAAAGGCATATACGGACATTAATGGACAAAGCCCAAGCGATGCGTCTTCATGCTTGCTTACCCCCATTGTTTTGGGAATTTGCAGTGAAACATGCAAAGTATCTCCATAACTGACTCCCTAACAGGAGATTAAACTGGAGAATGCCGCATGAGGTCATTACTGGTCATAAACCATCTCTAGAACACATGCAAGTATTCGGATGTGGTGCCTATGTGTACATTCCCAAAGAAATCCATGGCGGAAAACTACAACCAAAGTCACAGCTTATGGTGTATCTTGGTATATCACCCACCAACGGTACTAATATGCTATTTTTGTGACCGAATAATTTGATTTTTACTTCCGCCCATGCTGTCTTCAATAAGAACTTATTTCCAAAATGTCCAAATTCCAAACTACACCCTACGGTGTCTCTGCTCAAGCAGCATAAGTACAACAGTGATAAGGATGAAAATCCTATTAGTGACGATGAGGATTTTCCAGTTCCCCTCGCTTTAGGTTCTAATAATAATAAAAACCGTCCTGCTACACCTGCTTCAGAGAGATCAGAAACACCGGTGCATACACCATCTACCTCTTGCAACTCTAGCCCAGAGCCTGAGCCTGCGAATAAATCTATACCTGAACTGGTTACACCACCAAGGCATATCCCAATCCAAAATGCTCCACCTGCATTACCACCTAAGAATGAAAGGACAGGACGCATCGAATGTCCACGATGCGAACACCGCGTTCCAAACCATTCCAGTAACATGCATGGTGAAAGACAGCATCCAACAAAAACTGTCAAAGATATAGAACGCCTTTCCAAATGGAAAGAATTAACTGGCCAACAGCCCTCTTCATCAAGAGGTGAGCCAAATATTCCCGGTGGTTTACTGCCATCTTCTACTTCTGAACCTGAAGATTCTGAGTCAGAAATTGAACGGTTAACCAGGGAAGGGGGAGTAGGATTGGATTGACTCTTTACTTATGTGCTCGCACGTTTAACAGCAATGAAGTAGCACCTAACTACCGCAAATGGTCTTATAAAGACCTTCTGCAACTTCCTTCTGATGAACAGAAGCTTTGGTGTGAAGCATGCATGCAAGAACTTAAAATGCTTAAAGAACG